>PVIY010014336.1:0-56692 GCA_004026745.1 Myrmecophaga tridactyla | reverse complement strand
CCCTTTTGAGGGACTGTGGGAAAATGTCAATATTTTAAAAGTCCCCACCTGGGAAATTCCAGATATTCTCACAAGCATTTGGAATACCAATTTAATAGGCCAAGCCCTTGATCTTGGAGCTTATCATTATGAAAATTATTCCTGCAGAAGAGAAACTAAGCCTACTTACAATTATGCCTGAGTCATCCACAGGGAGCCTCCTTTGTGGCTGAGATGTGGCCTCTCTTTGTGCTTGTTTTATTTTGAAGCTATTTTATTAGTACATGTATGTTTAAAATTGTGATCTATTCCTAGTAAATTGGACATTTTATCTTTATGAGCTGACCTTCTTTGTCCATAATAATGCTTTGATTTAGTATCTTTTGATATAATTATAAAATTATATTATCCAACTTTCAACCTTTCTGTATCTTTTTCTTATATGTCACTAATAAATAATATATAGGATCTAAAAATCCAAATGACATTTTGTCTTTTAAGTGGCATTACCAACATATAAACATTTTAATTACTCAACTTGGATTTTCCTGGATCATTTAGGTAGTAACACTGAAACCCCAAACTTTTGTGAGGGAAGTCTTGTGATAAAAGTGACTGAAGAGACTTTAATAAAATCGGTAGTCTGCAAAAGCAAAGAGCAGAGTAATCATCAAGGAACAGTGAAGCACTCAGGATAGGAGCAGGTGGGCAGCCATCACCTCTGTGGGATCTCAAGTGGCAGGAGCTGTACCTGTGAGAATGTATTGTTAAAGGCAGAAAATGCGGACCAAATCATATCCAATATGGAGGGACTGCGATATTAAATACTCTTAACTCCACTTCTCTCTGCCTACTGTCTCCTGTAATGCCTCCCATTGGCTGAACCAAACAGAAGTGGAAAAGGAGGCAGGTTGATATGTCCACAGAGATCAGCTGAGTGCAGGGTGGACAAAGGTAGAACTTGTCTGGAGAGGCAAATGGAGATGATTCAGCCAGGGAATCTTTCAGAATATTTCATTCCCTTATTACCATAGTCCAACTGATCAGTGATTAATGCAGTAACACAGTGGTTAAAAGCATCCTACTATCATTTCTTCACTTTTAGAAACACATCATTGACCAATATCATACTTGAGTTTATCATGGTTTTGTATGTTTTACTTGACTGTGGCCAGATAGTTTTCACATACATTGGTTCTTGGTGTTTTACCTAACACTAATCCCTATTGGACATTATCTGAAGCGAGAAATAAGAGCTTACACCTAAAAATTGTAAGGCTGGGTGTGCATCCCAAGGTCTAGGTAAGATTCTAGGTCTTCCAGTAACAAGGGATGACATTAGCTGTGTCACTTTCCTTCTCTGATCCTCAGCATTGCTTATTATTAAATGGAGAGGGGAGGGGCTCCTTTTCTACTCCAATGTTCCATGATTCCTAGAAGTCCCACAAGGGAGAGGTTGGGCTTTGGAGAGAAGAATAAACCATATCAACACTGGTTAGTGCTGGACCTTGGATTCTCTGAGTGACTAAGGTGGTGTAATGATGATGAAGATGATGATGTTGATATTATTATTGATGTTGATTCTATATTGATAGTATCAAGTGCCTGATACTATCATTATCAGGCACTTACCATGTGCCAGAAATTATACCAAGTACTAAATACACGCTAGCTCATTCAATCCTCCCACTGCCCTCTGTCACAGGTCTGATGATTTCCATTTTATATTTAGCAAAACTGAGGCTCAGAGGGTTGAGGGACTTGCCTAAGCTTACATAGATCATGAGAAACAGTGCTTGGATTTGAACACAGTCTGGCTTCATTGAAATTAACTGTGTTCTCAATACCAAAAATGTCTTTCTTTGCAGTCAGTGTGACTCTGGATCCAGATACAGCTCATCATGAACTGCTTCTGTCTGAGGACCGGAGACAGGTGACCCGTGGGCCTCCCCGGGAGAACCTTGACCCTTCTTCTAGGAGATTCAAGGCCTTCCCTTGTGTCCTGGGCTGTGAAATCTTCATCTCAGGAAAACACTATTTTGAAGTGGATGTGGGGGAAGGAACTGCATGGGATTTAGGGGTTTGTTTGGAAAGTGTGCAACGAGGCACAGGCATGGAGCAGAAACCTGAGTTTGGATTCTGGGCCATTAGGCTGAGCAGAATGAAAGGCTATGTAGCACTTACTTCTTCCCCAATTTACCTTCAATTGAGGGATAATCCCGTGCTTGTGGGGATTTTTCTAGACTATGAAGCTGGAGTTGTATCCTTTTACAACATGACAACTGGCTCCCACATCTTCACCTTCCCAAAGTCCTCCTTCTCTGGCACTCTCCGGCCCTATTTCCAGGTTTATCAGTATTCTCCTTTGTTCCTGCCTCCCCCAGATGAGTAAGGAAAGGAGCACAGTCCCACTCTTGGTTTAACAAGCAGAGGGAATATGACGTAAATCCTGTCAGGGCGCAAATGTGACCTGTTTTCTTCACTGCTATTTCCCTAGTGCCATTCTTATAGTGGTTACTTTTTAAATGTGCACTGAATGAATGAATATAAAGACTGTAAAAATGACAGTTGGTCAGCCTGAACTGGAAAAAGTGAGATAGCAGTGGTGATCATTTATCATTCTCTCTATTCTTTTTCAATGGGTTCAGAGCTGTGATTTCCAAGAATCCTTGGGTGATGTGCAAGAAAAGCCAGTGACTACACCAGAGTTTAGAAGAACTGTGTTCTTCCAGTCCATTTTGAACTCATGTGGGAGAGATGAAGGAAAGCTTAATTGTCTCTGCCAACCTCATAAAAGTGCAGGAAAATCCAAATATAAGGAGCTCTTCCAACCATTATGTGCTGATTAATAATCTGAGCAGCAGTGTTAGATGATCTATTAAGTGTAGATGGCTACCAGAGCTAGTGGGCTCTTCCTGGGCAGTATCCAAGAAAAAGTTTGAGAGAAAAGTTAAAATTGATTACTACTTATAATTATGCCTAAGAGTCACCCCTGGAGAACCTCTTTTGTTGCTCAGATGTGGCTTCTCTTTGTAAACCAGCTTGGCAGTGAATTCAGTACCCTCCCCCCTATGTAGGACATCACTCCCAGGGGTATAAATCTCCTTGGCAACATGGGACATGACTCCTGCGGTAATCTGGAATCTGGCGTGAGATTGAGAGAGCCTTCTTTACCAAAAGGGGAAAAGAGAAATGAGACAAAAAATAAGATTTTAGTGGCTGAGAGATTCAGAGTCAAGCAGTTATCCTGGAGATTATTGTCATACATTATATAGATATTCCTTTTTAGTTGTACTGGAGTGGCCAGAGAAAAGTACCTGAAACTGTTGAACAAAAATTCAGTAGCCTTGAATCTAGAAGATTATTGTATTACTATATAGCTTTTACAATGTAATCACGTGATTGTTAAATCTTGTTTCTGATGCTCCCTTTATCCAGTGCATGGATAGATGTATACAAAAATAAGGACAAATAAATAAATAAGGGGGTGAGATAAGGGATAAAAAAAATTGGGTATATTACAATAGTAGTGGTAAGTGAGAGGAAGGGGTAAGGGGTATGAGATATATGGATTTTTTCCTTTTTCTTTTTATTGCTTTTTCTGGAGTGATGCAAATGTTCTAAAAGTGATCATGATGATGAATACATAACTATGATGAGATTGTGAGCCATTGATTGTGCACTTTGTACACAAAGTGATTGTGTACACTTTGGATGGACCGTATAGTGCATGAAGATATCTCAAGAATGTTTTTTAAAAAGTAACTACAGTAAGATGCTTCAAATGTGAAAGGGATTAAGAGTAGAAGCAAATTCTGAAGGGGGACTCAGTCCTGGAAATGAATTTGGTACATTTCAGACTGTGCTAGAGTCAGCTGTCTTTAAATATTTTTAAATCTCAATAAATACTTATTTTCTGGAATGATTGTTAAAAGTCTTATTATAACCTTTAAGCATTTGTTCTGAAAATGGCGTTCCATATCAAACCTAAATTATCATACCAGAGTGAACCACTGGGAAGACAATAATGAAGTCAGCCAGTATACCAACAATACTAACAAAGACAAGAAGAAGTAATTAGATGCTAAATTTCCTAATAATCTATAGTTGAATGTAAAAACCGATGTTTGCTGATGGTGAGGTCCTCTGACATTACCGTTTATATAATAATTCCTTCTTCTCAGGAGAAATAAATGGGACAATTGCCCATGGATTTTTAAGCCTCTCCAGACGTTCATGCATATCCAGTGCAATATGGAAAGTGAACATATAATGACTGCAAATTCCCCTAAAGAAGACTCTCTAGGAATAGGGGAAATGATGAAGAATTCTGTTTGGAAGTCAGAGACATGCTTAGGCATCCAGTTCTACCCAAAGGAAGAGATAGAAAAGCATCACCCAACTCCCCAGCCTCAGAAATCATGCTGACAAAGGCTGGATTGTAAGTAGCAAGGAAGCTGGTCCTATCTGTTCTTTGTCCCCACAAGACCGAGTGTACTGACTCAGCTCTGGGACCTAAACCCACTGGATAATTGAGAAGCTTTGTCAGGATAAATGAAGGAGTGATCTGAATATTCCTAAGCTAATAGCTACTTCTTAGGGTCCTACAGTCCTGTCTTCTCCAAGTATGGTCTTGCATGATGAGAAGAGGGGTCTCTAATATTTATAGGTATAGAACAAATACTGTGTTCAGAGGACATTCTGTGTGTTTGAACTCTTAGATTGCTGAACAAGAAGGAATGATAAAACAAGCATTCAACTAAAGAAATTTTTTTAAATATTAACAAAATAAATTTTTGGAAACCATAGGGAAGAATGTAATGAAGATAAAATTGCAAATTGATTGGAATGACAGCAAGCTATAAAATGAAAAATCCTGCTAGTCTTTGACAGGGGTTGGTGGGGAAGGATACATTAGCTAGTCTAATTAAGATAAAAAGGGAGAAAGCAACTTTTAAAAATAGGAACATGAAAGGCTTACATAAAAATGAAATAATTTTTAAGAGTAGTTTATAGAATTGTACACAAATTGATTTGAAAACCTTGATTAAATGACTTAAAAAAAGATATATAAATGATTTAACTGACCCAGAAGAAGTAGAAAATCTAAATAGATGAATAGATACAAATGAAATTGAGAAAATTACAGAGCTCAAATAAAAAAAAAGAAAACAAATAAGGCTTTATGGTTGAATATTTTTGAAAGAACAGCAATTATTGTTCTCCTGAAGATTAGATTAAGTTCTATAGTGTAGAAAGCCCAAAATAACTGCGATTGAAACAAATTTATTTCTCTTCCATGTAAAGGAAATCCAGATGTAGAAGTCCAGGAAGTTCAAAAAGTCCAGACCTGGTATGCAACTCCACAAAATCCCCAGGCTTCTTCCAGAAATCCCTCTGCCGTCCCTAGGATCCAAGAGAGCTTCTAAGGCTCCAACCATCACACTTGAATCCTAAGCTGTTGAATGGAGAAAGAAACATAGAAGTTGGGCAAAGGGCATGCAACTGCTACCTTTTACTGTAGTTTTCTGAAAGTTTCTTTATACTTAGATCACATTAGCCAGAATTTAGACTATGATCACACTTAGGAAGTCTGAGAAATGTCTTTTTTCAGGTGACCAGCTAAAAATCAAAAGGAGAGAGGGAGAATGGACATTAGGGTAGACAGTCTTCTCCACACTGAGATATTATTTAAATTTTATAGTTCATGGATAAAGAAGTCTAGGAAATCATTGTTATTAAAACTTGACAAAGATATCCCCCAGCTCTGAAAAAAACAGAAGTTAAGTCTAATCTAATTTATGACTATTGAAGCAAAAATGTTAACTTTGATAATAGATTATAGGATTTACTGGTGCATTAAAAGAATAGTGTCTACAACAGGAATATAAGGATGATTCAATATTAATTAAGGAGGAGAAACATACAATCATTCCATGCATGCTAACAAGACATTTGACAAAATTCCATATGTCTTTCTGATCCAAACACAGAATGAAGAAACATTAGTAGATTAGCAATTGATAGATATGTCCTTTTCATGACCATATGTGTATATATATATATATTATGCTTACTGGTGAAATGCACTGGAAGCATACCTGTGAAAATCAAGAAGGAAGGAGGGTTGCCCATTATGGCTGCAATTATGTTTCATAGTTCAGGAAGTACTAGCTAATGGATACGAACAAGGAAGAGAGAGAGTGGTGCGGACTGAAGTGACAGTTAACATTTACTGAGTGTTTTTTTATATTTGCAGTCCTTCCCACAATCCTCAAGATAGGTTACTGTGCTTCCCTCTCTACAGAAGAAGAATGCAGGTACAGAAAGATTATGTGACTTGTCTAAAGCCACATAGCTTAAAATATGGTAGACCCAAGATGAAATGATTATAGAGTTGGAAAATCAAAGATAATCTAGTAAAATTAATAATTATAATACTAATAGCACACAAAAGCTAATCAAAAAATATACAAACCACTAATTTGGCTATAATTAAAATTGAAAATTAATTTTATCTTTAGTTTCTATCGCGCACATAGAAACTACATGTATGATAGAAACTAAAGATAAAAAATGTCTAGGGATAATGAGCAAAGCTGGAGGATATATAATAACTGCACCAAGGGATTCACTAGTAACTGCATAACATATTACCACAAATTTAACGGCTTAAAACAACACACATTTACTACTTCACAGTTTCCATGGGTCAGAAACCCACGCATCGTTTGGCTGGGTCCTCTGCAAAGCTGCAGTCCAGGTGTCAGATGAGGCTAGGTTCTCATCTGAGGCTTGAGTTGGGAATGAATCTGTTTCCAAGCCGATGGGGTTGTTGACAGCATTCAGTCCCTCGCAGGCTGCATTGGGTTTTTGTCCACTGTCAGCCAGAGGCCACCCTCAGTTCCTTGCCATGTAACCTTCTATGTCACAACAGGACTTCAAGCCAGCAAGGAAGAGAGTCTCCTAGCAAGATGGAAGTGACAGGCTTATGCCACATAATCACATGCCTCCATCACCTCTGCTGTATCCTACCTGTTGAAAGCAATCACAGGTCCTGCCCACACTCACAGGGAGGAGCTGCATAAGGACGTGAACACCTGGAGGCAGGGATCAAGGAAGCCACCTCAGAATCTGCCACAGGGACGTCAGAAAAGTTAAAAGTGTACTCCATTTGTTCTATTTCAGAGATAATCTTATTTTAGAACAGAAAGGCTCAGTATAACATCAATATGTCCATTCTCCCAAACTTAATCTAGATATTAAAGGGTTTTTATTTTATAACTTGAAAACATGGTCCTTAAGGTCATCTGGAAAGAAAAACATTTTAGAATAGGCAGAAAAATTCTGAAAGAATGAATTATGAGAATAACCATAACATATTAAAATATGAATATAAGTTCAGGAATCAATGATACTGGTATAGAAAGAGGCAGACGGAGGCCTAAAAGAGAATTTCTGATTTTCATTGAAATACAGTGAATGATAAAAATGGTCAGTAGGGAGATGATGAATGATTACATCAACGATAGTGGAACATTTAATTAGTAAAAAAATTTCCAGCATAGAATTTCTAAGTGTAAAAACTGAATTTGTTAAAATCCCCAAGAAAAAACAACTTACGTTAAGAAACCAAACCAAATGCAACCAAAACAAACAGTAACCTTAGTGTGCATAGATCATAAAGGATAAAGGAACATAAAAATTAAAAGAGAAAAACTCAAGTTCTGTAGGGCAGGCCACAAGTTGGAAACTCCAATGAAAGTGATGTTGAATTCCCCAGGAGAAGCAGACTGGCTGATGTAGAAATAGAAATTCTTTCTGCCTACTGAAATCCTCAGCTCTCACTTTACGGCCTCCAGCTGATTGGATGGGGCAGTTCCTCTCATTGAGGGCAATCTCTTTTGTTGTTTGTAGGTGCAATCAATGATAGATGCAATCAATTGACTAATGGTATAAATCCCTCTTGAAAATACCCTACAGTAACAATCAGGCCAGCACTTGCTTGACTAAACAAAATTGGACACCATAACATGGTCAAATTGATGCTTGAAATTAACCATCACATCTACTTTAGTCTCTTTTTAATTCCTAACATTGCAAAGCCTCATTGGGGGTGAAGTGCAGAATTTCTAGGGTTGCATCATAGAAAGTTTGGGAACACTGGTACCACATTGCAGCCCATGGAGAATTTTGGCACATACAGATCCACAATCTAGATGTACTTTCTCCTCCTCCTTACTTTAGAGGGTGGCAAGAAACGTTCTTTCTCATGTGGATAAGCCTCTCCAGGTGAAGCTTGCTGAAGTCACACTTGGGACCCCATTTTGACACTCCCTGTGGTCACATTTTGTTCCCTTGACATCTTATCTAATGCTCTCAGAGCTCCACTTGTCCTCAATGTGCTCCACACTATCACAGGTCCCATAATCATTCTCCCATCCAAAAAGTTTTGTCACCTCTATCCTGTATAAAGTTTCGCTAACTTGAACCTGCTGGAGCTGGTTCCTTAAATGGTCCATATGATTTAGAGAACTGACATGACTAGGGCAAGTTTTTGGAGGTACAACTTTTTCTTGCTCCCTGCCTCACCGTATTTACTTTCTTTGCCCCTATAGGGCAAACACCAGCACTCATGTTTCAGGAAACAGGCAAGGAAAGGGATGGATCGCTGTGGGTAGACCTCATAGCACCGTGACATGAAGGACAGTCTGGTGGAGGAGAAGGGACAGAACTTTAAAATTGAGCAATGGAACTGGGAGCTCAAAATTCTAACGCCCAGTGTTTCCTTCATGCCCAGTGATCCCTTCCCATCTCAGCCTTGAGGCTTTTGGATGTCTCCATAAACTCTTCTTCCAAAATCATTTTTATTTATCCCAACAGTGTCCAGGTATCTGCTCTTTCTTTAGCTTGGCTGCCCATAGAAGCCTCCTAAGAATTTTCCAGGCCAAATCCTGGTCACTTTACCATTCAGAATGTATTCCTTTTCTTTTCACTTATGCTCTTATTCTCCCCCACCCCCTCCACCCCCCATATAGTTCCTAGGTAAAGTGAATGGCCCCAACAATGAGAAGTCCTGTTGTAGACAGGATCATGGCCAAAGACGCCTCTGAGGATAAGTCATCCAGAAGAATGGAGCTGAAATGGAATAAGCTGGAGTCACAATTGGTGAGAAATAAAAAGCAAATCCTGCCATTCACTTGACTGAATGGGGATGGAGCAGATTACCATGTTTTTCCCCCATAAAACGGAATGTTCTTATGTATAAATATGATCCAGCTATCTGCTTGCTCAAAACCTTTCAATAATTTTTCATGCCAGTCTTTGTTTTTTCCTTGATTTTATTGAACAAATATTTATTGAGCACCTAAAGTGCCAAGCGTTCTTCTAGGCCCTAGAAAATACCCAAGAGAAATAGGGCCTATTCATGAATTTTCCATGTTAACAGGACTTCTAAAGCCCTGGGTGTAGTGACCTATCCAGCCTCACTCCATTCCTCTCTCCAGTCTGCTTCCTCCCACAGTGTTATGGAACCTCTTTCAATTATGAATCTGCCCATTTCCCTCCCTTTCAGGACCTTTTCACATACTGCTTCCTCTACGTACAATTGGCTTCCTCCCATTCTTCCTCTGGCTAATTCTGTCTGATCCTCTGGCCAGCCCTCAGTTTAGTTATTACATCCTCAAAAAGTCACTTCTTTACCTCTGACACTAAAATAGGACTATGTATAATCCCTTGTAGATCCCTGCTTGTCTTTCTTAGGGCCTAGCACCAGGTTTTTGTTATGATTGTACTGTGTGCCCCCTTCCCTAGATCCTGAGCTCTATGAAAGGGGAGATTTTGTTTATTTTGTTCATCACTTCACCTATGCGACCAGCCCAGTGTCATACACACAGTACATATTCAAAGGCTACAGGGTTGACTGACTGAGTGAAGACCAGCAAGTTAATAGGACAGATTCATGTCCCAGCTGTATACAATAGGGGACATAAAACAATGGCAAACAACCTGGCCCTTTAGTCATACTGGACTCACTTTGAATTCCGATACTGCTACTTATGAGCTACAAGACTGTGGAAAAGAAACTTAAGTCTGTTTCAGACTCAGTTTCCCTTTCTGTAAATAAAGGCTAAATGCCTGGAAGACAGCATGTCTCTGGTTATAAATAAGCTTCCCATTCTGCTTCTTGAAGAGCAATTAGAGAGGAGGAAAGCTGTGGAGAGGTCATGACTCTGTCTTTGGATGGTGGCTTTATGCATAACCGTTGATTTCTTTGCTCTGTGTGTGAAATAAATATCCCTTCTCCTCTGATAAGCATAAAAGGGAAAAGGAATGGGGTTGAGTTGAAGGCCGTTGTATCAACTGAGTGGATTTACATTTCCTCCTTGTAATTCATGCATCCATTAAACAGATATTGATGAAATACCTATTATGTGCCAAGTTGGGGCAGAAGACTTGATGAAGCACTGGCTTTCTCCTTGAGTAGGCTCCAGCTGTTGGAGGAAACAGCACATTTAAATATGTGATTATCTCACAGTGAGATTATTAATACAATAGGGACAAAGAAGGAGACTATGATCCAGACTATAGTGGTCAGACAAGGACAAGAAGATGATATTTAAATCAAATACAATAAATAGGAAGGAAGTCACCAGGTCAAGAGTCTGGTGAAGACTGTTCCAGACCCAGAGAATAGCAGGAGTGAAGACATGGAATGGGGAGAGAGAGAACACAGTGCTTACAAGGAACCTTCAGATGTTAGGTTTCGTAGACCCTACAGTCAAAGGGAGGCACAGGCTGGGTCTTGAAGGACTTTACTTTTCCTTAAATGCTAATATAAGCTATTAACTAAGTTTAATTGAGAGAGTCACATGATGCAATGTTGCTGTTACTTTCAATGCAGGACTAGACGAGAATGAAAGAGAAAGAGTCTGGGATCAGGGGACCTCACTTCTCAGAGGAGTGCAGGCAAGTTTATTCAGAACTATACTTCTTTTTATACTTTTGCTTATCACTTTTGCCAAGGTCGGCTAGTTCTTGCTAGTCTAAGCAATCTTGTTTTGTTTCTTTTAGTAAAACATGCTATGTAATGTTGTCATCTTTCAAGTTCAGCAAGACTGTTTATCCTTGGACTTTGGCACACACTTCCTGATCTTTACTTTTGCCTTTTAACCCTTAGCAGGCTGTTTTTCCATCAATGTAATTTATGATTAACAAATCCCCCAAAGTAATGTGATGCACAAATCAGAGAGGGAAAGATTAGAGTCCTGGATATCAGTGAAGAACTGATTCTGGAGAGGAAAAGATGAACAGTTGAATTAAGGCAAAGAAATTAGAATGAAAAGGGCCATTCTAAAAGACATTAGCAAGATAGAGGCTGGAGGATTTTGTGGCTCATTTGGGCAATAAGAGAAAGTCAAAGAGGCTGTACAGCTTAATAATTAAGAACACAGGATCTGGAGCCAGGTTGTGTAGGTTCAAATACTACCTGCATCATTTATAAGCTTTATGTTCCTGGAGAAGTTACTGAATCCCTCAGGCTCTACCCCCCCCACCCCACCCCCCTGAGTAAGACATTTAGAAGACGGCCCAGAACATAGTGAGCATTCCACACACATTTGCTTATATGAGTTTGGTTAGTGTGTGGTATTGTCATGGTCAGGTTCATGTGTCAACTTGGCCAAGTGGTGGTACCTGTTTGTCTGGTTGGGCAAGTGCTGGCCTGTCTGTTGCGATGAGGACATTTCATAGAATTAGATCATGATCATGTCCGCTACATCCACAACTGATTCCATTTGTAATCAGCCAAAGGGGAGTGTCTTCTGCAATGAGTAATGCTTAATCTGATCACTGGAAGCCATTTAAGGAGGATTCAGAAGAGCAAGCTCTTCCTGTTTTGGCTGGAGAGCCTCTCCTATGGAGTTCGTCCAGACCCTCCATCGGAATTGTCGGCTTCACAGCCTGCCCTGCAGATTTTGGACTCTGCATTCCCACAGTCATGCGAGACACTTTTATAAATTTTATATTTGTGAGCGTTCCCTGTTGATTCTGTTTCTCCAGAGAACCCAAACTAATACAGGTATCATATCTTGAGTACATACTCTTGTCAGGCACTGTACTAAGTGCTTTCATCTGTTAACCCCTGTAATCCTCGCAATCCCTGACAGAACAAAAAGCCAACTGATTTGCCCAAGTTTATAAAGCTAGAAAACAGCATATCTTATAGAGATTTGAGGCTAGGCAATCTTTCTCCAGTCATGCTGTTACCCTCTATGGTCCAGACAGAACCCAGGAAGAGTAGACCTATAGGGCTATGGAAGACCGATAGTTGAAAAAGTTGAGAGTGACGTGCCCGTGAAAGATCATCCAAGCAGAGATGAAAGAGACAAGTATGTGGTAACATACTCGGCTTTGGGAGAATTATGAAATTAACAGTATCCACTGGAAGTTGGAACTACTCTTACCCAAAGAATATAAAGAAAGAGAAGAGAGAACTGAAGACAGAATCTCAGAGGTCACCGACAAAGAAGAAACTCAGAGAACAGGAAAGGGAAGTTGATGAAGGGAATTGAGAAGATGTCAGAACAGTGGGAGGAGCACCTAAGGAGAGGTTTGTCAGGGATGTCAAGGGAAGGAGGAGTTTCCTGAAGGGACAGTCAACAATGCTGATTGCTATTCAGGTACAAAGTAAGACTCTGTTCTAAAAATCCTTTCATTCATCACACTCCCCTCATCAATAGTCTGTGTATGGTCTCTTTTCACCCATACATTTATTCAAAACTGGCTCTATGTTGGGACAATGCTTTGATGCTTAGCCAGGTCATTTACAACTCTGCCTTAGTCTTCACTTCCTGCTTATACTAACCCTACAAGTAAAGTTTAGGGCCTTCTCAGGTCTTTTCTGAGCATTTGTCCTATCCTGGGCATGTGTGTGGCTTCCTAAGTTCCCTAGTATAGGTTGGAGACCTTAATGCCGTAATTCCTCAAGGACTCTCTCTCCCAGGTTTTCTTCTGGGGCTTTTGGTGTATTGTAGGCCTCAACTGTAAGTTTTTGCCCCAAGTGAAAGCAGGTTGTTCATTTGCTTGTTACTTCTTCCAAGGAATGCCTTCTGCATAGCTGCTCTTCTGCCCTGACAGAATTTTGAGTTAGTCAAAAGAAAGGCAAGAACCTGTGTCAGTCTTTCAGGCAGCCCCTAGACAGATCAAAACAGACAAATACAATTCTTTGAGAATGAAGTCTGCTCTGCTCCTTCCAGAACCAGGGGTCATGGTCCCCCACTGGAAATGTGGATTCATGAAGGCTGCTGAGCCTGGAAGGGGAGCAGGGAAAGGGCAAATAAAAATGCCATAAAGCACTCTTCCTGTTTTTCTCTTCCTTTGATTCATCATTCATTTGGTTCCTCTAAAACTTTGACTATTTTTCAGAGTTCTAACACAGTTGATTCTGACAGTTTCTGCTCCGTGTGTGTGTGTGTGTGTGTGTGTGTGTGTGCGCTTCTGTGAAGGCATGGGCCCTTGGAACTGAACTACCTACTTGGCTATTTTCACTGACATCTGCCTAAATTCACTAACTTTTGGATCAACTCAGTATTATTAACACTGAATTCAAAAGGGTGTTATATAAATTGGAAAACAACTCTAAATTTGTCAATGTCAAAAGCATTCTCTCAAATTTTCCTTTACAGTTGCAGCTAGTTTACATGATGCTGTTGATTATAATTAAAATGTTCTGTATATTGAGTCATATTAGAAAAGGCGTACAATTATTATTATTGCTTTGCATTATTAAAAATTTCAGTTTTGACATAAACTGTCATGCTTCTCTAGCTAGGTAACAAATAAGCTTTTCCTTTCTTTGACATTTTAAATTAGTTTGTTCATATTCATTGTGATATAAGTGAGAAAACGTAAATCACACTGCCATGTTTTATCTTGAAACAAAAGCAAGCAACAAAGGTTGTTTCAAGGAAATATTGGAGTTAGTAGTTTAATAAATCTTAGGAAAATTCCACCGCAATTTAACCAATGAAATTTGCAAAATACACAAAATCATTAAGTTCATTCTCATCAGTGTTTTGTTGATAATTCCATAAACTGACGATGATTCATACATTTGCACATATAAACATGATTTTAACAACTGTATACATGGTACATTTCATAGAGTCTGCTTAAGAAAATTGAACATAAGTTTTTAAATAAATATTAAACATTTGAATGAAACAATAAGGAAAATATTTTCCCTCGTTTTAAAATTACAAAAAATTTGGATTTTTTGACCTAAAATAACTGAAGTACATTCCATCATGGTAGAAACTAACTTCTTCATATCAAGCTGAAATTTTTCCTTATGAATGTAAGAAATTGAAAAATATTTATGCCATAAATTTGATTTTTTTAAGTTGCAAATTGACAACTTTTTTTGTAAATTTGTTAAGCCTTTGAGGAAAAAATATGTACCCAAGTGTTAAATGGACAATATTTCCATACCTCAGGATTACTTCAAAGCTAAAGAAAACAATTGCAATTTTTCAAATTTTGAATCAATTTATCTTTGCCATTGTTAGAAAGGTTGTGTATTCTTTAATAATTGTTTGGTAACTTAACAGAAGATCTTTCACTTTTTGCAAAATATTATTTTTAATTGTTCCCATATTTTTAAACAAAAATTGGATAACTGAAATAATTTCTCTTTACCCTCTTCCTTCTTTATTTTTGTGAAAGAATGTAAGTCCACTTTATAGCTTGCCAAAATTACAAATTCAGATCTTGTTAAAAAACAATAATTTTTTTTGTTGGACATTGAATTTTATTTTAGACAATGGATTGTTATCTTTTCGACTGCTGAGAGAAGATTTCCTATCAAATTCACTATATGTTTGCTGAAAATGTCTCTTAATATTGTCTATTTAATCTTATTAAAATATTTTCCACCACAACAGCTTTGTAATTTTGTTCTGCAGCAGCATATTGTAGCTGCCATTCATGATGAAATCTGTGATATACTTTCTTCGTCTCCTTTTTATATTTAACTGTTCTAGTTGTGATACTAGCTTTGCATCTCCACTCAATTCTATGTCATTGTATGCTTTCATTTAAAAATTTTTAAGTTCATCCAAATTCATTTTTAAATTATAAGAACCATTTAAATAAATTAAATTATCAAATAAACATTAACTTTTATTAGTCATTAAAGAATTAAAATAATCAGTGTTTCTCTTTTATTTCCAATTACAATTCACATAGTTATCACAAATTCACTATATAAAATATTCAAAAACACACTTTAATGTTATATAGGAAAAAAATAATTGGAATTGAATTACTACCCTGACTCACCAATAACTTCATGAACATTCCAGGAGTTTAATTCTCAGAACTTGTCCAAGAGTCAGTACCATGACTTCAGGGTGTCATGCCCCAGGTAGCATGCAGGAGGTAGAGCTAGGTATCTTCCCTTCCCACAGGCCTAACACCCCAACTCAGAGTCACACTAACCTCCAATAGCAAACTTGATGCTGGGACATGCTAGGTAACTGGATCCTAGGTGGGTGAGAGGCTAATGCCACCCAGTCACCCAATGAATGTGCTGTGGTGCTGCCTCATTTCTGTCTAGAGCTTCATCACAGGTAGCTTTAGAGTCCACATTTCTACCAACAGTTTCTTCAAAGCATTCTAGGCCTTCTCTATCAGGCTTCTCACAACTCCTCCAGATTCTTCCCCTTATCCATTTAAAAAGCCGTTCCAACATTTGTTTGTTATCTGCAAACTGCTGCAGCACCTCACTCCTGGTACCAAAATATGTTCTGGTTTGCTAGCTGCTGGAATGCAATATACCAGAAATGGAATGGCTTTTAAAAAGGGGAATTTAATAAACTGCTAGTTTACAGTTCTAAGATCAAGAAAATGTCCCAATTAAAGCAAGTCTATAGAAATGTCCAATCTAAGGCATCCAGGGACAGACACCTTGGTTCAAGAAGGCTGATGAAGTCCAGGGTCTCTCTCTCAAGTGAGAAGGCACATGACAAATAGGGTCAGGGCTTCTCTCTCATCTGGAAAGACATGTGGCAAACACGGCATCATCTGCTAGCTTTCTCTCTGGGCTTCCTTTCATGAAGCTGCCCAGGAAGCATTTTCCTTCTTCATTTCCAAAGGTTGCTGGCTGGCGGACTCTCTGCTTCTTGTGGCTATGTCGTTCTGCTCTCTCAGAAGTTCCTTGCTTTCTCTCTTGTCATTCTCTTTTATAGGATTCCAGTAAACTAATCAAGACCCATCTGAATGGGTGGAGACATGTCTCCACCTAATCCAGTTTAACAACCACTCTTGATTGAGTCATATTTCCAGGGAGATGATTTAATTACAGTTTCAAATATACAGTACTGAATAGGGATTAGAAGAAATAGTTTCCTTCACAAAATGGGATCAGGATTAAAACATGTCTTTTCTAGGGTACATACATCCTTTCAAACTGGCACACCCAACGTGGGAAGACCAACTGCCATGACTCACCCTACAAAGGCACAGAACCCAACCTTGACCTTGCCTGCACCCAGGTCCCTATTCTCAAGGCACCATCAAGAATCAAGGGCATAGCAGTTGCTGGAGAGGCATATGTCCACCAAGTGTTGGGGCATTGAGGCCTGCTGTACAAGAACGGAGACTTATGATGGGTACCTGGTATCTGTTTGGGGGTTATAAATATCAGTTACCACAATTAGCCAGATAACAGAAATGTGCCTAAATGACCAGATTCCTATGAGAACTCTGGGCAGAGATGCCTCACAGGTGTTCCTGTGGCTCCCAGATGGAGACAAACAGATGAAGAGAAAGCCTGACTTCTCTGACTGCACCAGAATGCATATCTTTTTCCTGTTGATTATAAAGTGTACCATTTGCTCTAATAAACTTTAGCTCTGAGTATAACTTGTTATTGAGACCTGCGATTTAGCAAATCATCAATATTGGGGGTAGTCACGGACCCCTGAAAAAGCATAAATACTAATGTATTAGTGAAATAAATGAAGGCCAGGAGGGACAAGCTATTTTTTTTTTCATAGTTTCTGGGGAAATGGTTGAGAGGGCAGCAGATTGTTGCTTAGTGAGTTACTGACTGAGTCTAGGCCTAGAACCCATCAAAAAATCAAAGAAACAATTTTTAAAAATTAACATAAGATAATGAAACATGAAGCCCTGCAAAAAGAAGTTATGCATGTTCCTAAATATCTGCAAAGGATCTTAATTAGAAAAGGATTAGGGTAAATGTATTGAAAGCAAATATTCTATTTACTACAGCAATAAAGTGTAGAATATTTATTAATGCACTAGAAATTCTAGGAAACTGTCAGAATGGAAATAGATAAATCTCATAAGAAAAAAAGGAAATGCCTGAAAAAATAGAAAATGAAGATCTGTGTAGATGTTACTCTTCACCCTAACATTTTATGAATTCAGTACAATTCCAATGAAGCACTGGGAAAGTTTTTCTGAAACTTCACAAGATTATAAATTTTGCATGGAAGAATTGATGCACATTTTATATAGCTTTTTAAAGGAAAAAGGAAGGAAATATGCACAGATCAGATTGCTGAACTTTTAATAACTGCATGATAATTAAAATAGATAAAAAGAAACAAATAGTGAGTCCTGAGAAAAACCCATAGACATAGAAGACTTTCATGTATTTATACCTGCATTTCAAAGTTAGATACTATTTGACTAACTGATAAATGGTGTTGGAAAAATTAGGGATCCATTTCTAGAATAATATAGTTAGATAGCTCTGTGTCATACATTCTATATGAAATGTATTTGGACTATCAAAAAGTAAATAAAAATTCAATTTTAAAACTAGGAGAAAATTTGCAGACATGGATTTGAAATATGAAGGCTGGAAAGTCCCTCTTCAGTAGAACACAAACCCTGAAAATCAATGATAAAATGCAGTCAAGGTTGGGAACTCATCCTTGAGAAACAAAGAAATCAGGGTCTAGAGATGGAAATGATAAACGCAAATAACAAGGCCCAAGGTCCTATTACCACTTCACCACTTTGGTTTGCTTTCTGTACAATGAAGATACATCTGTTTCAGGGTTGGGGTAAGGGTCTGCTGCAGAAACCAAACAAGGGTTGCGTAGGAGGTCTCTTGAGCTGTATATGAAAGTATTATCTGTGAGGAAAAACAACACCTCATATTATTAAAACAACAAAAGAGGGGCATTTTTCAACAATTAATACATATTTAATTACCAATTAAATACTGCAACCAGATAAAAGAAAAGTGTTCAAAGGGCTAACATGGTTAGACTATTCACAGAATAGAAAAGAAAATTATTGAAATCCATGAGGAACAAGGGGGAGGGGAGGGAAGGAGACAGGAAGGGAGGAGTGAGAAGGGAAAAGGAAAGGGAGCTATTTATATAAGCATCAGTTAGTTAATACATAGGCAGGCACTGGGAATTGAAACTGAGTCTGGCATGGCAGGCGAGAATTCTGCCATTCAGCTACCGTGGCCCACCCTAGTTAATACATATTTTTATGCAAGTCGTGACACATATTATAATAGCAGTAGAAACTGGCCTGAGAGTACCATTGGTAAAGCATAGTTTGAAAATGTAAATTGGAATATCCTCTATGGCTAGAATAGCAATCCTGTTTCTGGCCCCTCCAGTTTGTCATATCCTTTTGTATTTAGGTGTTCCCTCTTCATTCCAACCAACAGGCAGGGTCTTCAGTCCGCAGAGCCCCCTCCTCTTTCCAGTTGTCTTGCACCTAAGTCATCCTTTCTGAGTCTCCTGAACTCCTTTCCTTTCACTCCTGAACACCCTGGATTCACTGAAGGTTTTATGTGAACTTGAGAAATAATGATAAAATTTTCACCTTCCTGCAGTATAGCAGGCCTATAACCAATTTCTGACTTAACACTTTATCAGCGTGAAAGTGGGTAAGTGACACTGCCCCCCTGGGCTTTGTTTCTTCACGTGTAATATTGGGGCAATAATCTGGGGCTGTTGTGAGAAGTGGTAGGCCCAAAGCTCTAGGCATATAACAATGTAAATGGGTGTTTTTGTTAATTTATGTAATGACTGCAAAGCTCAGACCTATACATGATCTGCTAACGAGGAATTCTTGGGCCACCATCACTTAATCTTTGTTGGATTCTGGGTAGATGAATTCCTTCTTTGGGCCTCCAGTACTCCAGAAAAGTATCCTCTCCATTGTAGAGACTTATTAAAGAAAAGTATCTATTGCTGTGTGGGACTTGGCTGCACATTTTGGTCACATAGACAGCTTTTAATAACTACTGATGCCCTGCCAGATCCAAATTAAAAAGGAATGTGAATGAGGGAGTTCCAGAAGGAGGGTTGACATCCTATTCTGGAGTGTGACTGAAGAGACTTCTTCCTCGAGGGTGTCATTAGGTCCAGTCCATACCCCAAATGAGTTTCAGGAATGACTTCAGCATACACCTCTCCCCACAACCTCACCAGCGTACACCCGCCTCTCCCTACTCGGGGTCGGTCCTGGGGGCGCCGCCACTCCTGCCTCCGATTCTGTGCTGGGACCTCCCACAGCTGGGCAGGACTTATGGTCAGAGGATAGAGTCAGGGCCTTTGCCACGCCGGGAACTGAGGGCGGGATCCCAGCCCGGCAGCCCGGGGAGAACTCTAGGTATTGCCAATAAATTACACACCCTTTCTCTGCTGTTAGGTCGGGGGAACAGGGGAGGGCTCTGCGACTAGAATTGTGACATGACTTTGGAACGAGGAAGTGGACTGTTACAACCAAAGCACTTGCAGAACAGACATCTGACCACTCATTGCTCCACGAACATCTGACCACCCGCGACCCAACCCCCTTGCATAATGATCCCTTGCTTAATGTGCCGCCCCTTCCTGCCATCACCTGACCCTTGCTTTTAAAAGCTGCCCGCGCCAAAGCCCCTGCGCGGACTCATCTCACTCCATTTTGAGTTTGGTGAACTCTGCCCCGGAGCACAGCCAATAAAGAGCACTCTCACTTAAAGCCATCTCGGTTTACTTTCTCTTCTTCGTCTACTCCATCTCCTAACCTTTCATCTTGGTGCCGAAACCCAGGAGAGGCACGCGGGTGCCGCCAGCCTGGCCAGGGGCCCCCCAGCTTCCTCTCTCCTCCTTCCTCCACATAGCCAGTGACCAGGGACCCTTCAGCCCACTGCTACATCCACCACAGATTGGGTAAGTCCCTCCCCTCCTAGCCCTGCTGCCGGGTCTCACCGTTCAGAGAGAGAGCCTGTCGGTTAATCACTCTCCGAAAATCGGGAATTCACATCAGGTTCTCTTCCGAGGGCTGAGGTGAACGGGGATGCCCACAAACCTCACACCCTTTCCCGGGACTCAAAAAATTGTGGGGATGCCCTGCTTCTCGTTTCCCTCCCAAACTCAGGTCCAGGACCTGAAAGGGGCTTCGAGCCCACTCATAAGAGCTCTAAGGACTCTCTCAGGGCGTTGGGATGCCAACACCCCCTGAGCCAGTTCTTTGTTCTTTGGGCCATTTCTTTGTTCTTCAAGACCTCTCAGCATGGGCAATAAATCTAAAACCAGACCTCTTACTCCTCTGAGTTGCCTACTGGCAAATTTTTCCACACTAAACTTACTTCCTGACATTCGGCCAAAACGCCTCACTTAGTTTTGTAAAAAGGCTTGGCCACAATATCAATTGGATAATGGTTCTCATTGGCCTGAGAGGGAACTTTCGATTTTAATGTTCTTACCAACCTCCATAACTTTTGCCAGAAAAATGACAAGTGGGCCGAAATTCCTTATGTCCAGGCTTTTATTCTTCTGTGCTCCCTCTGTCTCTTTGTACTCCGTCTCCTAAACCTTTCACCTGCCATCGTCATTGCCATGATATTTCAGTTAATGGGGTGAAGCTCCCAAACTGCACGGTGACGAGTTTATTTCCTATAAAGATATTTCTCATGTTTGTTTCGTAAGTCTGAAAGAGGAAGGCCACAGCTCCAAGAAGCAGGACAATCCGCGGGGTCGCGACAGCCAGCCCAAAGTCGCAAAAGGTTCGCGCAAAGGATGCCGAGACCCGCAAGGGACTGGGTCCTGCTGACGTCGGCCCGCGGTGCGGGGCTCACCAAGCACCCCTCAGAACCGCCCACCCCAGCGCTGGCCCCGCCCCCAGCCTCTGCCGTCACCGCTGTGTCCAATTGAAGGGCGCGCAACCCACGCGTGGCTTATGTAGTAGCGCGTCTGATTGGCTATCTGTCTGCCGCAGACCTGCCTTTCATCGTCCTTTCACTAATTGGTCACTCCTCCTCCCTCACCGCGAGGGTCTAAGCACTATTTCTCTGGTTTCACTTTAAAGGCTAGAAATCTGGGGGAGGAGGCGCTCCTGTTGGAATCTCGGGTGATGGAGATGGAGACTAGGGTCTGATTCCGCCCGAGAGAAAGGAGTGAAGTCAGTTGAGAGATCGCGGCGCGGGTGGAGGGAGTACGCGGCTGGCGCCCGGGCGCGGTTAAGAGTGCGAGGCCGCTGCGGACCCCAGCCCTGGCCTTGGAGCTCTGGTCAGCGCAGATCCCGAGCTCCCCTGCCAGAGATCTAATGGAAAAATATACAGAATAATGTGATGGAAACCTGCGTGCTCAACCCCCAGGTTTTTAAAGGTTAGCATTGGACTGTATTTGGTTTCAGGTTTTATTTAAAGAGATAAAAGGGCGGCGATCTTAACCGAAAGAACTCGTCTCCCAAGCCTGGCAGAGGCAAGGCAGCCACGCTTCTGAAGATGGGTTGTGTTCTCCCAGTGAGTTTCCATTAAGATATTTATGAAGTATTTTCCAAAATGTTAGATGCGGCGTGACATCACCCAAATGAATTTCTAAGGGCAGTCAAAGCAGTACGAAGTCCTCTTGCTACACTAACCCATTGTACCTATCCTATGTCATGTGTACTGATTTCGTTCTGTCTGTGTAGATGCATGTACTTGAATCCATTCCACTGAAAGAATAAATCATGATGTATTCATATGTTCTCCTATTGACACACGTTTACTAACGTGTGTCAATAAATAGTTGTTTACTAACACAAGGTGGATTTGGGAGGAGAGCTGGCGGGGACTCTACCAACGTAGCGATCATGCTGTTTCTTATTCCAGTGATTCTGTTTTTAAAACCCTTCCTTTGGCTGTGTGTATCTGATTTACCAGTTTCTTATATTGGCTGCAGAATATTCCTCTGTGGCGTGTATCCGGCACCCTACTCCCATTGTACTTTTCATTCTCTCAATGAATGACTCCCTAATTCCGACAACTACTGAGTACTGCCAGTTACTCCCGAGTGGCTTATGCAGCAGCGGCTGAGAGTTTTCATGTCCCACATTCTTCCTAACCCTTGGCATCTTCTAGCTTTATAATTTGAGATATTTGTTGTTTTGTTTTTTCTTTTTTTAAACTAATAAACTGTAAGTTTCTTTATGTAATTGTTAGCATGCATTTTCCGTTTCCTCATCTGTATAGTGCCAAATCATACCTTTTGCCCATTTTTCTGAGGCTACTATATATCCTTGTTGATTTTTCAGATAATGTAGTTTCAACATTCATCATTTATTGGTTCTCCATATTTTAAATCGTCTCACAAATATATTAACTTCGTTGTAGCTTCCTTAATTGAACAGAAAACCTTATTTTTAATGTAATCTAAGTCATAATTTTTGCCTTAGGGCTTGTACTTTATCGAGTTAGTTCAAGAACTTCCCAGTATCTGGTATGCAGGATGACCTCCTTTATTTTCTTTTACAAACTTTCGAATTTTACCTTACACTTTTAGGTCTTTAATTTTTTTATATGTGAGGGGAAATCAGGGTCTGGTTTAAATTTTTTTTTTTTTTTTTAACATGTGCAGGCACCGGGAATCGAACCCGGGACCTCAGGCATGGCAGGCAAGCATTCTTACCTGCTGAGCCACCGTGGCCCACCCTGGTTTAATTTTTATCATTCAGTGAGCCAGTTTTCCTGTTGCTATCTACAAACTATATGCTCTTTCCCCTTGATGTGTGTTGCCTCCTTTTCATATATTAACCCCCAGTTCACCTGAATCTTTCTCTGAGCGCTCTATTATTTTCCAGTGTTCTCTTTTACAATATGACACTCATTTTATTACTATGACATTGACATTTGGGAGGGATATTATCTGTGTTACCCTATATGTTTTAAAAATATTTTTTTATTAGAGAACTTGTAAGTTTACGGGAAAACCACGTAGAAAATACACAATCCCCAAATGCTGCCCCTCACACAGTTTTCTCTATTATTAACACTTTGCATTAGTTGCAACTGATGAAAGAATATTATTATAATTGTTAAATATATATATAAAAACTATAGTCCATAGTTTACATTAGGGTTCACTGTTTGTGTTGTAAAGTCTTACGGTCTTTTTTTTAATTCTAGTAACATATATGACCTAAATTTTCCCCTTTTTAATCACATTCAAATATATAATTCAGTAGTGTTAATTACATTCACAGTGTTGTGCTACCATCACTACCATCCATTACCAAAACTTTTCCATCAGCCCAAACAGAAATTCTGCACCAATTAACAATTAAGCATTAATTCTCCATTCCCTATCCCCACCCCAGCCTGTGATAAACTATTCTAATCTGACTCTGAATTTGCTTATTCTAATTATTTCATAAAAGGTAGATCCTACCCTAGCTATCTTTTTGTATTTGGCCTATTTCAGGAAACATGATGTTTTCAAGGTTCATCCATGTTGTCAGTTATCAGAACTTCATTCCTCTTTATGGCTGAATAATATTCCATTGTATGCATATATCACCTTTTGTTTATCCATTCATCTGTTGTTATGGACAACTTAGGTTGCTTCCATCTTTTGGCAATTATGAATAGTGCCACTATGAACATCAGTGTCTTATCCTATATTTTGAAGTTGATTTAATCATCTGCGAGCTTTTCTGTGTGAATTGTTTCCCATCACCTCAGTTCTAAGAGGGAGAGATTTTCCTTTCCTCCCAGACTTCAGGCTATGACTATAGTAGGTTTCAGTCTACCTAGAGACACAGGAAGAACAGACAAATGATTTTAAGAACATAGTAATCATAATACATATGCAAAAGAATCAATACAAAGTTAGGAATAAAAAGTTGGCCCCTCTGAGGAAGAGAAGACAGGCCTGAGCCAGAGTGATAGTCAGCAGAGCACCTGTGGTGAGACTTAAATGTTTCCTCCAATCCTTTCTTCTTCCTTCTGACTCAAAGTTAGACTCCTGCTAAGCCCGACTTGTCACTGTCCATGACTATATGACTGAGTTCTGGTTAGTAGATGCTGGGCAAAAATGATGTAGTCCTTTCAAACCTGGCCCATACCAACCTACCATTCACAATACTCAAAACCTTCTTTCGGTTTAGACCCCTGAATTAGAGATCATCACCAAAGCAACTTAGGAGCCATGTGCTAAAGATGTTCAAGCCACAGTATGGAAGGAGCTACATCCCCACGTCACCACTGGAGAACAGTCTTTCCCCGGTGGATTTGGAGACAAGTCTTCTCTAATACCCACTTTTAACTCCCAAGTGTAATCCATTTCTTTTATTCTCTAAGCCTTTGTGATTGGGAAAAATTGTAAATTTTGGTCATGGGTATATAAGGAAAGGGCCTTCACATAGATGAGACAAAGTAGATCAGGACAAGCATAGCAGCTGGAGAGCAGCAAGACTGTGAAGAGTAATGAGGGCCCTGCAAAAGAAGGAAACATGGTGCAGATGGAGGCAGCTAAGGGAGGTGAGCAGTACAGGGATTCTTGGGGGTATGCTGGCATCTACCAAGGACTGGCAGAGCTCTTCAGAGAAACTGATAAAAAAGGATCTATACATTCACAAAGCATGGAGTTCAGAAAGATGGGTAAATCAGTCATTAACATCTCCATTTTATTAATGAGGAAGTTAAGGTTTATAAAGGTTAGAATGTTTGTACATAGCACAGTACTTAATTCATATTATATGCATAATAAACATTTGTTGAATGAGTGAATGATTCACCAGCCTAAAACCTTTAAAGTAACATGTATATGCCCCACCAGAGGTTGCGAATGTGCCTATTTGGTGGTATATATAAGGGTGTGATACTGGTAGTGAATCCAAGACAGACATGATGTAGTTAGGTACCGTGTTTTAGAAAGTTTGAATGTTAGTGTATTCTCTGTGTGCCCTAGGCCTCATCACTCCCTGATACCTGATACTTCACCCAGGTCACACATTTATATCTCCTTCTGCCTCTTAATTATATGCGACCCCTTCCTCTTCACAAGTCTCCTTTCTGTCAGAGCTTACTCCCAACTCTATTGTTTTGCCTCCTCCTGCCACCATGTTCCCATCCTTTCCCTCCCATTGCCTATCCACATATAATCTCTGTACTTTCTCTCTTTTCTTTTTTTTTGGTTTGTTTGTTTTTTGTTTAATGTTATGAGCATGAATCCTTAGGCAGCTATGCCACTTGTATAATGAATTAGGGAATTGAAGGGAACAGGAACAGAGCTGTGTTCAGATACACCTTCGACAAGTTTCTATTACACATATTTAATGATATATATATAAATGTGCTATATGGTTATCAGGTTAATAACCATAAGCAGTGCTCATAAATATTGACTGTAACCTTTATGAAATGTCATATCTTAGTAATTCTGTTTTTATTAGCTACTATTAATTAGCCGGGCATCTTGTACAGTCATTTTATTGTAAGGTTTCTTCATCTGCTGAATGAGGGTTAAAGACATCATGTTTAAGGAGGTTTACAGGTATGTGTCTAAGATCTGCAATTTTAAGATTACTGCACTGACAGATAAAACCTAAGCAAGGAAAGAGGGGAGAAATGTAGTGCGGGATAGAAGTTGCCTGAATTTTGACTGTGGCAAAATTCTCCCAGAAATATCTAAAAGAAGCCTAAAATCCTGTATCTATGAAAAGACCAGTAGGACCAGTTTCTCTAGAAATCCTGAGGCCAGATAATCAATTAAAGCTTTATATCCTGTTCCTTTCTGATCACCATTCAAAATGTCAGCTTCTTGTCCTGATCTTCTCCAAAGTTTGCTTGCTGTCTCCTTATCTGTGACCCCAAATCCTGAGAGTCATCCCCTCAACCAAACGAGATACCTGCAGTGCCTGGGGGATACTGTGTGGTGTGGTAAAGAAACTCCCTTATATCTTTATCTCTTCCTGCATGCCTCAGACCTTAGCAGAATTCTGACTCACCACTGAGAATGTTGCTTTCCAAGGAGGTCTCTCCTAAAGGATGAACATTCTCCTTGGTTCCACAAGTTGAGAGGTGAGGATATGCCTTCCTTGTTCCCCAGTGTTATTTCCACACTTAAACTTGCCCACTGTTGGGGGAAATCCCCTCAGCTCAGGCCATTCAGTCTGACACCGTGTTACAGTCTCATTGTCAGAACAATCTGGTCCTTCAACTGCATTCAGTAGCTTTGCCTAGTTCAAGATGTTCCACCCCATTCTTGAACTCAGATGCTTGATGAACTCGGTGCTTATGTGGAAAATCCACCTAATTACCTGGAATATTGTTCCTCTAAGCTCCTGAACCACTTGCAACAGAATCACCTGGGATACCTGTTAAAAATGCTGGTTCTGAGGGGGAAAATTCAACTTCCCCCAAGTGAAGAATTCTTTATATTCCCACAAGCAGTGGGGAAATTACAGCAATAGGCTGAACCCCAATCTTGGGGTTTGTTTATATGAAACTTAACCCCGCAAAGGATAGGCTAAGCCTACTTAAAATTAGGCCTAAGAGTCAGCCCCGAGAGAACCTCTTCTGTTGCTCAGATGTGGCCTCTCTCTCAGCCAACACGACAAGCAAACTCACTGCCCTCCCCCTCTCTAAGTGGGACATGACTCCCAGGGGTGTAAACCTTCCTGGCAACGTGGGGCAGAAATCCTAGAATGAACTGGGACTCAGCACCAAGGGATTGAGAAAACCTCTATTGAAAGGGGGAAGAGAGAAATGAGACAAAAGAAAGTGTCCATGGCTGAGAGATTCCAAACAGAGTCAAGAGGTTATCCTGGAGGTTATTCTTACGCATTAAATAGATACCACCTTTTTAGTTAAGGCGTAACAGAGAGGCTGGAGGTAAGTGCCTGAAAATGTGGAGCTGTGTTCCAGTGGCCATGTTTCTTAAAGATGATTGTATAATGATATAGCTTTCGCAATGTGACTGTGTAATTGTGAAAACCTTGTATCTGATGCTTCTTTTATCTACCTTATGGACGGATGAGTAAGACATATGCATTAAAAATAAATAAATAATAGGGGGAACAAATGTCAAAATGAATTTAGTAGATTGAAATGTTAGTGATCAATGAATGGGAGGGGCAATGAGAATGGTATGTATGAATTTTTTTTCTGTTTTATTTCTTTTTCTGAATTGATGCACATGTTCTAAGAAATGATCATGAAAATGAATATACAACTGTGTGATAAAAATAAAAAGAGTGTTCATATTGTATGTTGCTTGGTTTTATTAATAAAAATAAAAAAAATTTCAAAAATACATGTTAGTTCTGAAAGACTATATAAAAATTCTTACACTTCAAAAAAAGGACAAGAAACACAGGTAAAAAAAAATGGGCAAAGGACTTAAAAAGACATTTTCCCAAAGAAGATACACAAATGGCCAATAAGCTTATGAAATGATGGTCAATATCATTAGCCATTAGGAAAATGCAAATCAAAACCGCAATGAGGGGCGGCTGCCGTGGCTCAGCAGGCAGAGCTCCGACCTGCAGTGCTGGAGGTCTGGAGTTCGATCCCTGGTGCCTCCTGCCCATATGCAAATTTAAAAAAAAAAAAAAAAAAAACCCGCAATGAGTTCATATCCACATGGATGGCTCTTATTTAAATAAGTGAAAATAAAAAGGAAAGGAAAGCATCGGGTAAAATGGAATCCTTTGTGCATCATTGTTGAGAATATAAAATGGTCCAGCCACTGTGGAAAGCAGTATACATATACACAATGGACTATTATTCAGCTGTAAGATGTAATGAAGTTCTGAGACATGCTGCAACATGAATGAACCTTGAAAACAGTGAAATACAGTACA
Source organism: Myrmecophaga tridactyla (assembly GCA_004026745.1). Lineage (NCBI taxonomy): Eukaryota > Metazoa > Chordata > Mammalia > Pilosa > Myrmecophagidae > Myrmecophaga > Myrmecophaga tridactyla. The sequence continues at coordinate 28,603 of PVIY010014336.1, read as the reverse complement.
TAAGGACAAATACATTATGATTTCACTTTTGTGAAATATCTAGAATTAGCAAATTTGCAGTTAGAAAGTAGATTAGAGGTTACCTGGGGATGGGAGGAGAGAGAAGGAGGCATTGTTGCTTGGTGGGAATAGTGTGTTTGTAAATTGGGGAAGAGAGTGCAATGCAGGTTCTTAGGCCTCACTCTGCAGATTCTGATGCAGTAAGGTCTGAGGTAGGGCTCATCTGATTATTTTGCACAGTGGCGTTTGAGTATTGATCTCTTAGATGATAATTTCCCTGCCACTCAACTTTGGTGTACCACTGCAGCCACAGCCATGACTCATGGTGCTGCTGGAATCCAGCCATCAGCTGGAACAGGCCAAGCTAACGTCTCTGAAATGGTAAATCCAACATTGCATTTTCCTCTCTACAATCTCTTCTTATCCACTTCTCTCGCTCCATTACTCACATCATTCTGTGGTTTGACCTATTCCTGCCCAAAGACACTTCTTTCTCTCAGCCCCATCTCTGCATTCTCTGCTATCCTTACTTCCTGGTCTGTCCTGCAGAGATTACCCAGTCCATTTGTCCAGTGTATCTGTTGATGATGTCCTCCTCTCCCTTGTTTATTTATCCTTGCATTTCACCAGTTGAAATTTTAAAAAAACTTTAAATTTTGGTCAGCTCTACCCCTAAGCAGCTGAGCTCTGCTGGAGAAATACCATTCAATATCCCAGATTCATGATCTGCAATTAGGACTAAATCTCTTCCTGGAAATCCTACTGGGTTTTTGTGATCAGTTCTTTCCCCATGTTCTATACCAGACGTGCAATCTTCCTCCCTTCTTCTCATGTTTTGCTGCCATGTCAGCCATTACCCTCATCAGAGGACCTTTGCCCTATTCATAGATAAAATCCAAGCCATTGATAGAAACTCTACAAGCTTGGAATCAGATTTTTCTATTCTTAGGCTCTACTGAAATACAGGAGACAAGGCACTGAAAGTTTTATCTTAAGTGGGGAGGTTTGGTTTGTTTTAATAAATAGAGAACAGAGGATGACAGAGATACATGAGAAAGAAACTTACTAATAAGCTTGCTGCTGTTCACCTGATAATGTGTGAGCTGCCAAAATTTCAGATTTGTCATTGTCTTGTGACTCATGTAATAATCCAAATATTATTTCACAGACCTGAAAATCAGTTTAGCCTAAGGGATCTTTAATGCGTTATAGAACAAAACACATTTATGACATAACATATGGAGGGTGCTTATGTTTTCTTTGTCAGGAATTTAGAGAATGTTCAATAAAGTATAATAGAAAAATGCATTTGCTTTAGTACTTTTAAATATTTAGTCTTACAAATCTAGCCAACACAGAAATCTGATTAAATGCTGGTTCTACTAAAGTATACACTTGCATTTCTAAAGGCAGGGGAGAAAAAAAGGAGGAGGGTGTCTTAGATATTTTATTTTTATACCTGCATACGATAAATAAAAATTTAAACAAGCTTGAGAGGAACACTTTATTTCTACTCAATTAGCATTTAATTGATGCTAAGTTGTATTGATGGAAGTTGTATTAATCTTCCAAATCAAATAGAGTTTATTGCTTTATACATTAAGAAATTCTGGGCGGTATGACAGTGGCTCAGTGGCAGAATTCTCACCTGCCATGCCGGAGACCTGGGTTTGATTCCTGGTGCCTACCTATGCAAAAACAAACAAACAAACAAAAACCTAAAAATAAATTAAGAAATTCTGATACAATCAGTACAGTAACATGATGAAAACACCATAAGTGGTCATTACCTTGCAATATATTCAAAGGAATGAATTCTAAAGAAGGAGATGCCTAATTTAAAATATATACTGGGCGGGCCACCGTGGCTCAGCAGGTAAGAACACTTGCCTGCTGTGCCCAAGGACCCGGGTTCGATTCCTGGTGCCTGCCCATGTAAAAAATAAATAAATAAAAATAAAATATATACTAACTGTATTTCATGGAGTAGACTTTGGGAGAGGAATTATTAACTTTTTCATTTATCTTTATTTAAAATGTTAGTTGTAACATAATTGTAGCTGCCAAAGTAATCTGCAGTTCTCTCTAACAAAACACATGAGTGACTTTGTAAATTTAATCATACCAACAAGTCTGAAGAATTACACAGTATTTAAATGATTATTATGAACACAGAGAAACCTATTTAAAATGTTTAGGTAAAAAAAAACCCAAAATATGAAATTGGAGAAATAATATGACAAAGTTTGAAAAAATACAGATTTGTAATGTAGAAAAGTAAGTAATCATTTTGATCTGAATATTTTAAAAAACATTTTGAATGGATAACCTTTTCCCTGAACACTTAAGAACGGAACACGGTATTTAAAGGCCACCAACTTTCGCCTTTCCTGAAGCTTGTCAGGGGCCTCCCTCTGCTGGGCAAATCTGGGAACACACTGAAAATTCCTCATTAACTCTGTACCAGATGAACACTTCCCTCTTGGAAGATATGCACCCTGATTTTGCCTATCCTTGTTTCACTTGTAGTCTAGAAGTATTGTGTGTGGCTTCTAGGAAGACTCCCTTTAGTTGCAAATCTCATCCTTGAGTATTATCTTTTAGAAACATTTTCTGCGTCTATCCTGGAGTAGACTAGGTGCCCTGAGTACGGGTGGGACAGGCTCTCTGGTTGGTGGAGATTGAATGAGAGACATGGAAAAGGAGGAAGCCTAGGCAAAGGGAAACTGGAAATGTGGAGGTTGGAAACTGAAAAAATCAGCATGTCTGAGTCCGCACAAAAGGGTTTTAATCTCTTATAATATAATAAAGAAACTCCCTCAAGCTATTACAGTCTCTTTACCTAAAATAGGTTTTCTCTTTTTGAATAAGACATTTAGCAGCTATTTCAACGAAAACATTGAACTTCATAGGCTGGAGGAAGGCGCTGCCTTCTCAATTTCTTCCAGACAAGTTCTGTACTAAGCAGCGTGGACCATAAGATAAGCCTATGAACATTTCAGGATGAACAAAGACGTTTCATCCTTGAATAATTAGTTGGGCATCTTCCCTGGTTTTCAGACTGTCAGGATAGGAAGAAAGAGATGCTGTTTCCCCAGGTCCAAAGGAGGAATAATCTAATGAGCCAGTGACATTTCTAGCCTCAGGGTTGTTCATGCTACAATTTCTTTAGTCTAAAAATTGAAGGCAATGTAGATGACTTCTGCATTTGCAGCTCAAAATGTGGTGGCTTCTTAGTTCTTGGTTATTTGTATGATCACTTGCAAAAAATAATGAAAGTTTATTGTGGGTGTGGAAAACATGGCCCAAAATTGAGGAACAAAGTTTTAACGATCGTTGAAAGTGAATTAATGTATGATGTGGGAATATACCCAAGGAACATAGACAGGGCTGTTAAAAGAGCATGTCTCTGTCCCCTTCCATTGCCACTTCTTTCTCTCCCTGGCAGCAAGCTTACATTGCCCATTACTTCAACCACTTGTAGTTTCTCCAACTCTTCCCTCGTTGTCTTTCTATTGCACAAGCACAGCTATGTCTCAACCATGAGTAAACTTGTCTTTTCTGCACTTGTACCCAGGTGGCTGAGTGTGGCTGGAGAAAAACACCAAATTTTGAAGTTCGGGTCAATATAAATCCTAGCCACAGACCTCACCCATGTCCTCTTTACTGCTCACAAGACTGAGTTCCTTAAGTTTGTTCCATTTCTACTCTACTCATTCAACAAATGTTTGTTAAGCACCTACTTTATATTAGGCACAAATTCAGGCATTGAAGATTCAATGATGAATAAAACAGTCTCTGCCTTAATATATAGTATATATTAATTTAAAAAAAAGTTACCAAAAAAAAACAGTCCCGGCCCTCATGGACTTATATTCTATGTAGAAGCTGTTTCAGACATTTCCTCTCTCAAACTTTGAGCCCCTCATATACTCCTCCTAACACCCACATTCACCGCTATCTCACCTCCTCCTTCAGGGGGACAAGAGAAACCTGTGGTAGAATTCCAACACTGCAGAATTCCAACTTTTACTGATTGTGTTTTGCCATCTTTTACTCTTTCAGTCCTGTAAAATGGAAGAGTGCTGTAGTAGGGTTCCAACAGGAAAAATTTAAACCAAAAGGTTTAACTGAAGAAAATATAATGAAGGGATTGTTTATTAAGTTGCGTATGGGGTTTAAGGGAACAAGTAGGGGTGATGTGTTAGTCCAGGACCAGCAACAGTGGCAATTAGATTCCATCTTGTGCAGGTTATTAAGCTCTAGTCTCTTCTATCTGTGGAGTGATGATAGAGCTGGGACTTGCAAACCACATTTTTGCTTTGCCAGCTGCCTTCCTACTAGGCTCTGCCAGTAGAAGGCAGTAGAGGAAGCCCGCAGGGCTGGAAGAGTGAGGAGGAATTTTGTACTTTTGTGTTTGCTTTCATGTTTGTGGGCATCACCACAGTAAGGATTCTTTACCTTGGCAGTGACAGTTGAACCCAGTAATAATGGGGAGTTCCAGTTGCCGTATTTTCTATGCACCTAAAATCAGGCGCATTATGCCCCTACAGATATCCCCAGACCAGTTGGCCAGTGCTCCCTCAAGAAGTCTGCATCCTAGTTCTAGCTTTGTTAGAGGTGTAGCTTTTTCCTGCAGTTACTATCTCTGATATTTCCATCCCCTTTTTACCTTTTCAATTCTCTAATAACCAATCAGCAATCATCTATGTGAAGCCCTTTTTGTTAAATTTAAGTATGGTTTCTGTCTCCTGATTGTACCTTGGCTGATATACCATTAGGTCTGAAGAGGCAAGGGGAAAGGTCCATGTACCCAGATCCTGGGGAGACCTGGGACTGTGGAGGAAGGGCTGCCCAACAGGAACTGTAGCTGCAAAAGAAGATATGTACTGTCAGAACCTCAGAGAGCTGAGGAGAAAATGCAGAGACTGACTTCTCTCTCCTTTGGCCCTTTAAACTCCTGTGGGGCCTTCTGTTGGAACCCAACTGGAGCCAGAGGGCAGGTATACCTCGCTAACATCGTCTGTAGAAGCTAGTCTGCTGGGGCACAGGGCAGATCAGAGAAAGGCTGTACACGGATCTGGGTTGGGAGCAAATACTGAATAACCAGATTAAGGAGTCTCCTATCAAGACAAATTTATATAGTTGTGGCTTGGATCCTATCACTTTCCTCCTCAAAATTTATGCTTTTTTTTTCCCTTTCCACTCTCCTGTACTATACTGTCCTGTTGACTTATTTCTCAGATTATTTAGACATAACTCAGCCTGTCCCAATTAAGAACAACAACAAAACAAACAAAAATCCTCTCCTCTCTCTATTCCCCCGTCCAGCTGTTGATCTCTCTCTTTGTTAATGCCAAACTTTGTGGGAGACCAGTTATACCCTCTGGCTACATTTCATCACTTCCAGATTATGCTTAACCCACTACAGTGAAGCTTTACCCCTGCTACTCTTTTGGCTGTATTACTGACAAGGTCACTGCGCCGGTTTGAATCTGTAGTGGACCCCAGAAAAGCCATGTTCTTTAATCCTCATTCAATATTGCTGGCTGGGAGCATTTTGATTGTTACTGTGGAGATGTGACCCACCCAATTGTGGGTGGTAACTTTTGATTAGATGGCATCTATGGAGTTGTGACTTCACCCAAGGGTCTTGATTAGTTTACTGGTATCATTTAAAAGAGGAAGCATTTTGGAGAGAGACCCTTTCAGAGCTGGAGAGAGCCACAAGAACTACAGAGTTCATGTAGCCAGAGACCTTTGGAGGTGAAGGAAGATGCCCCCGGGGGAGTGTCAGGAAATAAGAAGCCTGGAGAGAAAGCTAGCAGACACCATGTTCTCCATGTGCCTTTCCAGTTGAGAGAGAAACCCTAAACCCGCATCAGCCTTCTTGAACTAAGGTATCTTTCCCTGATGCCTTAGATTGGACATTTTTATAGCCTTGCTTTAATTGGGAGATTTTCATGGGCTTAGAACTATAAACTTGCACCTTAATAAATTCCCCCTTTAAAAAGCCGTTTCATTTCTGGTATATCGCATTCTGGCAGCTAGCAATCTAGAGCAGTCATTATAGACATTTTTTATATCTAAATCTAAATCTAAATGCTTTTGTAGTTATCATCTTCTGCCCCTACTGGACTCCTCGTTTGTGTCTCCCTTTTTGACTTCGGACTTCCCTATGTACTCCTGCTTAGAGAGAGTAAGCCTTGCATTTCTTTCAGCTGTAATCCACTGCTTTTACACTAGATACTGTTGGTACCATGGTTAGGCGTGGGTGATGAGAAGCATTGTATAATCCTATGCCTAAATCTCATCTTTTAGAGGACCTGTGCCCTGGGACTGTGTTCTTGACAAGTGTTTCTGCAGTGGTAGAGCTTTACCCACTCCCCACCCCCAGGACCCTACTCCCTTCTCTGGCTGCAGTGTTCCCAATCTATTTTCTTGAAGCTCTGACCCATATTAACTAGTTTTTGGAACGGGAAGCCTAGAGGAGGCTGGAGGGAGTGAGATTTCTTTCCCCCAGCTAGAATAAGGCCCTGGCAAAGTTTCTCCTGGAGAGTAGGCCTTTGTTATAAAGATGACTCTGGATGTATTTCACTATGATTAGTCCTCCCATCCCATTGCTAGAACCACAAAAGGTCTTTTTCAGATCTTCATTGCGAGAACCTGGTGGAGTTCCTGGTAGTAAAGTCCACAAGAGTGTGGAGCTCACCTAAGATTGGCCTCCAGGAGTTTCTTGCTCTTAGAGTCCACAGTCAGCCTTCAGCAGTTTGTTAAAATTAACATTTAAGTGTTATTAACAATTTTCTCAACTTCTGGGTTTTCACACACTTACAGTTTTCCACCACCCTGCTACTTGTGGTCTGTAGCAGGTATTGCTCCCTCTATCTGTGCCATGGATATTGGGTTTCTCAGAATCTGTCTCAGCTCCTCTACTGTTCTTATTTCCTAGGAAATCATATCCAACACAGGATCTGACATCCTCCCATCAGGAGCTCCGCATCAGCCCCTCTTTCATTGTTCCCATTCTTCATGAAGGATACCTCCATCTACCTGTTTACTCCAGCTAAAAAACGTAGTTTCACCTTTGATCATGCCACTTTCTCATTCCACATCTAAGCTGTTGATTCTACCTCCTAATTATCTCTTTAACCCATTGATTTTTCTCTAGTTTAACTGCTTTCCTGCTCTAATCATCATCTTTCCTAGTGCTGCTGTGACGTGTTCTTGCCTCCAGTCTTGCCTCATTCAATCCATTCACTCCACAGCTGAATTGTGGACCTATGCCACAGCTGAATTGTGGACCTATGCCATAGCAAATATGACAAAATATATAGGTAAATATAAACTTACAGTCCCAACACTAAGGGAACATACTGATCAGTACTTAACTGGTGAACAATAAAAGATGATACGTAGCAAAGTGATCAGTAGTTTTAAGCTTTGGGTTCAGTAAAAGCTTGTCCATGGTCTTGAAATGCAAAGCACTTGGGGCTTTAAGAAAGAGGAGAGGGCGGGCCATGGTGGCTCAGCAGGCAGAGTTCTCGCCTGCCATGCCAGAGACCAGGGTTCGATTCCTGGTGCCTGTCCAAGCAAAAAAAAAAAGATAAGAGAGGGAATTTCATATGAGAAAACAAACAAAAAACATAACACAAAACAAGACTTTGTTGTGATTGTTTCAGCAGGATCATCATGTGAAAGCTCCTAGCATGGAAAATTCTCAGATTCAAGTGTTGGGATGGGGGGTGTGGGGGATGAGGAGTTGGAGGAGCTGAGGAGTGGAGACACTGAGGTCATAGACTTGGTGTGCAATTTCAGTGAAGGCCTTGTAGACTTTAAAATGAGTGCTGAGGGACAGTTATGCTTTGGGTTCTAAGGGTCCAAGGCAGAGGAAACAGCACTCTTTGGAAGTTTCACTACTTTAAGGAATGTCCCTCAGACGTCTAGTTTCATGTTTTAGGGAGGTTTTTGTGCTATGGAGAAAGAGATGCTTGATTGATGAGCAAAGCGTTTAGGCAAGGAATTGCCACACATCTGGATATGAAGCTGGAGGACTCCTTAAGGGCAGGGCTAACACTCTCAAAGACTGTCCAGGAAGAAGGTTTCCAGCCTGTATGGTAGACCTTCCTCTCTACCACAATCGTGCTGAAGTGGAGATCCAACTTGAGATCCAATTTTCCTCAAGCTAAAGTAGAATACTAGACTGCTTCCCATGCTTTCTTTTTTTTTTGTCCCAAGCTCTTAGCTCTTTAAATAGTCTTCCTTCTCTCAGGGAGCTTTTAGGGCTCCCTGATGTACATGTATAAATCTCCAAACTTCTGGGAAAGAAATGACATCTCAAGATATTTGTCAGCCTTCCCCAAGCCCCATGCCAAATTATTTTTTGATCCTCTGTTCCTATTTTTGAATGGTATTAAAATTAGTGTGTATGGGCAATGTGATCCCAGCACATTGTAATAGCAACTGGTATTTGAACTTAGATAGGCTAAAAACTTTATAAAACTACAAATCACAATAAACTCTAAAGAAATTTTCACATGAAGCAAACAGAGCCAAATGATGTTTAAATGACATTAGTACCCATTAGAGACTTTCTCTCTCTGGGAATCTATTCGACTGTTTTAACCCAGAAAGTTCATCATGGAGCTTTGAACATGGAGATCATGGCAAAAAACCTTGGTGAGAAAGTGCCCAGAAGTGGAAAGTAGAGTACTGACATTTAATGAGAACGTTTTCTGAAACTATTGGTGAGTTGGTAAATGTTCAACAGTCAGCTTTTGGGAAAACAAATTAAAAAGTACCCACATGCCACCCCCAGAGAACCTCTTTTGTTGCTCAGCTGTGGCCTCTATCTCTCTCAGCCAACACAGCAGGCAAGCTCATTGCCCTCCCCCTCTCTACATGGGACATGACTCCCAGGGGTGTAAACTTCCCTGGCAATGTGGGACAGAAATCCTAGAATGAACTGGTACTCAGCATAAAGGGATTGAGAAAATCTTCTAGACTGAAAGGGGAAAGAGAGAAATGAGACAAAATAAAGTGTCAGAGGCTGAGAGATTTCAAATAGAGTCAGAAGTTATCCTGGAGATTATTCTTATCCAGTATATAGAGATCCCCTTTTTAGTTTATGGTGTATTAGAGTAGCTAGAGGGAACCTGAAACTGTAGAGCTGTGTTCTGGTAGCCATGTTTCTTTATGATGATTGTATAATGATGAAGCTTTCACGATATGACTGTGTGATTGTGAAAATCTTACATCTAATGTTCCTTTTGTTTATGTTATGGACAGATGAGTAAAAAATATGGATTAAAAAATAAACAAATAATGGGGGAACAAAGGTTAAAATAAACTGAGTAGATTGAAAAACAAAGGGATTACATTAGGTTTCTCTAGAGAAAAAGAAGCAACATGAGATTTTTTTCTCTATACATATATCTGTGTAAATACTAGGAGATTTATTATAGGAATTGGTTTATGCAAACATAGGGATTGGCAAATCCATACTCCATGGGGTAGGCCACAAGTTGGAAACTGATAAAGCTGAAATTGAATTCCCCAGGAGAATCTGGCTGGCTGAATTAGAGACAATAATTCTTCTTTCTGACTTATGAAATCCTCAGTTCTGGCTTTAAGAGCTCCAACTGATTGGATGAGGAGACTTTCTTGATTGCTGAAGGAAATTTCCTTTGTTAATTGTAGATGCAATCAGCCTAACATGCAAATCCACCTGCAAAATATCCTGACTGTAACAATCAGGCAAGAGCCTGCTTGACCAAAAACTAGATACCATAACCTAGCCTTGTTGATACATGAAAATAACTCTCACAGGGACGTCCTAGGATCTCTTGAGAGGGAAATTTGTTTATTTGTTCATTCATTCAAACCAAGCATTTGGTAGGTAACTAAAAAAAAAGTACCCACATACATATACACATACACACACACACACCCCTAAACCCTGATTTGTCGCATTTGCCTATTTCTGTATTGTAACTTCTCCTGTCCTAACTGATTTCAAACTGCCAGTATGACAACATGGAATTGGGAAGAGATGCGCAGTAGCACATCATATGGTACTTCCATTGTACAGATACAGGAAATGTAAACTACTTCATGAGCAAAGATAATAGTAAATGTGATAGGTTCATGCATCAACTTGGCCAGGTGATGGTAACTAGTTGTCTGGTTAAGCATGCACTGGCATATCTGTTGCTGTGAGGACATTTTGTGGATTTAAGTCATGAGCACACTGGGTGTATCCATGCTGATTACATCTGCAGTTGGCTAAGGGGAGTGTCTTCTGCAATGAGTGACACTTAATCTAATCACCTGAAGGCTTTTAAGGAGAATTCAGAAGACAGAATCTCTCTCTTCACTTCAGCCAGCCAGCCAGCCTCCTCTGGAGAGTTTGTTGAGGACCTTCATTGGAGCTGTGAGCTCATGGCCTGCCCTACAGAATTTGGACTCTTACTTCGGCACAGCTGTGTGAGACATGTGTGTAAATCTCATATTTACAGATACCTCCTGTTGCTTCTGTTTCCTTGAGAACCCTAACTAATATTCTAACTCATAAGTAGAAAGGTTTGAGTATCTATTAACTTTGTTTTAAAATAAGCTATGCAATTATAAAATTATATAATTTGGATTTTTAAAATGTTTATAATGGCTGAAGTTAATAACTGGCTCACAAAATGCCTGAAATCTTAGCAGTCGGCTCTCCCAAGCCAGTATGAGCTGGCTCTAGTACAACACTGTGACCATCACTGTGCCAGGAGACATCTTCTGCTTTATCATTTAATGTAAGCAATATACTCCTGTAAGGTAAAAGATGTCATTATTATACTCCATTTTACAGCCAAGAAAACCTGGTCTCTGAGTGTTTTTGTTTCCGAGGCTGCTCAAAGCAAATATCATTAAATGGGTTGGCTTAAACAATGGGAACTTGTTAGCTTACAGTTTTGTGGTCAAGAAAATGTTCAAATCAAGGCATCATCAAGTTGATGCTTTCTTGCCAAGAACTGGCTGTCAGCAATGCTTGGCTCCTCTGCCATATGACAAGGCACATGGCAGCATCTGATGGTCTCTCCCTTCTCTTCCTGGTTTCCTTGATTTCAGCTTCTTGCTTCTGTGACTTTCTTTTGCTCTGTGTATTCATTCTGTTTATAAAGGACTCCAGTAAGAGGATTAAGACGTACCCTGAATAAGGTGGGCCCCAGACTTTAACTGAAGTATCCTCATCAAAAGGTCCTGTTTACAAAGGGTTCACAACCACAGGAATGGTTTCACTTTAAGAACACGTTTTATAGCTTCAAACTATCACACCGAGACATTCAGCAGACTGCACAGATCCATGGCCATGAAGTGGCAGAGCAGATATTTGAACCTAGAGCTTGCTACCCTCAAGGCCTGGACAATTTCTGTCCCCCTGCAGCCTTTCAGCTGGCCTGCAGTATCTCCTTCAGGACTCTAATTCCATATTGTCACTGAGCAGCTGTCCTCTGGGTACCTGATCTCTCAAGTTGGCCTCCCTCCTAGAGAATGCCCAAACCAGCCAGGGTGCAGAGCAGCGTAAAGCCAGTTACTTTTTCCAGGGCCCAATACTAAATAGATTTTCTAGGTCAACCCCCTTTTGGGGAGGATGAAATATTGTTTATCTAACCCTGGTGGACCCTGAGTAAGCAGAATAATGATGTGTATGGTAGAGTGAGCTGAGGAGCAAACCTAGGAGTCTAGTGGTACAGTAGCAACCTTTGGGCTTATTTGAGCATCAATGGGTCCCCATCAGCATCCCATTACTCTGTTGTGTAGCCCTTCCTCATATTCATCTTCAATTCCTGAGCTACTTCACTTAGCCCTTACTTGGGCCTTCCATCCCTAGGCTTCTCTGTGACATTTAATAAGGCAATTTCAGACTTCCTTATCGTGTTACTGTTTGAATTTCAGTCAGTGTGTTGCAGCTGTGCAAAGTAAAAGCCTGTGACATATTATTTTACTCTTACTTAAGAAACTCTTTGTTCCATCTTTGGCCCTAAGAGTATCCTCTTCTCACAGTGCACTGACACCATCTTCTCCCCTTGAAAGGAACATAGAGGGGCCTTGGATGATGAAACAACAGGGACATGAGAAACAGTAATTAATTGACATATATTTATTGAGGACCTACTGTAGTTACTGTGCCAGGTGCAAGGGGTACCAAAATCAACCAGACAGACACAAATCCCTGCCCTCATTTAGTTTACATTCTAGTGAAGTGTATTAGTTTGCAAGCTGCCAGGATGAGATATACCAGAAATGGAACAGCTTTTAAAAAAGGGGAATTTATTAAGTTACAAGTTTACAGTTCTAATGAAGTAAAAGTGTCCAAATTAAGGCACCAACAAGAGGATACCTTCACTCAAGAAAGACCGATTGGTCTGGAACACCTCTGTCAGCTGGGAAGTCATGTGGCTCGCATTTGCTGGTCCCTTCCTCCTGGGCTTGCTTTCAGTGTCTATCTGTGTGGAGGTTCCTCACTTTGCTTCTTTGGTGCTGGCTTTTAGCTCTTGGCTTCCCTTTGCTCTCTTGAGGCTCTGACTTGCTTAACATCTCATGGTAATGCCTGCTGGGCTCCAAGCATCTCCAAACATCTGTGTCTCTGTTCTCTGAAACACCTGTTCTCCAAGCATCTAAATCAGCTATCTCTGTCAACTCTGAGGCTTCTGTTGTTTCTATAGGCCCTGTTGTTTCTGACTCTCTCCAGTAAACTCTTTTAAAGGATTCCAGTAAACTAATCAAGCCCACCTGGAATGGGTGGAGTCATATCTCCATCTAATCAAAATGCCACACCCACAATTGGGTGCACCACATCTCCATGAAGATAATCTATAATCAGAGGTTTTCAGCATATGTTGTTGAATCAGAATTGGCTGCCTCCACAAAATTGAATTAGGATTAAAATAAGGCTTTTCTGAGGTACGTAATACTTTCAAACTGGCACATGGAGGATGAAAGACTATTAATAAACAAGTAAATACATATATTTATCTCATATGCCAGATGATTAAAAGTGCTAGAAAGAAAAATAAAGCCGGGAAAAGAGTTGGGGAGTGCCTGAGGTGAGGCCTTGACACTTTTAAATAGGGTAATTAGAGAAGATGTGGCTGATAAGATGATATTTGAGTTATACTTGTTTGATCTTGGGGAAAAAACATTCCAAGTAGAGAGAATACAAAGTGCAAAGGCCTTAAGGCAAGCACGAGCTTATGGAAAGTTCAGGGAACTTCCAGGAAGCCAGTTATTGCCCGGTAGAGTGAGCAAGCAAGGGTGTCCTAGGAGGTATGGTCAGAAGTGTAATGGGACCTGAAAGGTAAGGATGGGTGAGTGCAAAGATGCAGATTATATAAATCAGTATATTTTAAACTGCTGGTCGTGAACTATAGTGGTCATTAAATCAATATAATGGGCTGTTTCCAGCATTTTCTTTGTAATAGAATAGAAAATAGCACATAAATATTGTAAGGGAAAGAAATCATTGTTTAATGAAATACATATTTTTTTTGTTTTGTTTTTGCAAGTGTTTTGCTGTGCTGTATATTTTTATTCTAGGTTGAGTTTTTTTTTTTTTTTAATTTGCATATGGGCAGGAGGCACCAGGGATCGAACTCCAGACCTCCAGCATGGCAGGTCGGAGCTCTGCCTGCTGAGCCAGGGCAGCTGCCCATCTAGGTTGAGTTTTATTCTGGGTGAGAAGGGATACTGTTGGCAGGGTCTGAGCAGATGAATGACATGCAGGATTCTTCTGGCTGCTGTGTTGGGAACAGACTGAAGAGAACTGAACAGACTGAAGTAGCAGCAGTAGGAAGTCCAGTTGGGAGGCTAGTACCACAGGTCTAGGGGAGAATGAAGGAGCTAGAGTGACCATTTTATAAAATGGGAAAGCCTGCAGGGGAAAGAAACTTGGAAGGAGATCCGGCATTTGATATAAGGCATGCCAGGTTTGGGATGCTTCTTTGACATACAAATGATGCTGCTGGAATTGGCATTTGAGTATAGGAGTCCAGACTGAAGATGTGTATATGGGAGACATCAAAGCACATGACATTTAAAGCCATGAGACAGGATCAGGTAAGCTCAGATTGCTTAGATAAAGAAGAGATCTAGGACTGAGCCCTGAGGTGCTCTGAAGTTTGCAAGTCAGAAAGAAGAGAAGTGTGTTAGTTTTCAAGCTGCCGGAATGCAATATACCAGGCTTTTAAAAAAGAGGAATTTAGAGCACATGGGTGGTTCACTGGTAGAATGCTTGCCTTCCATGCAGGAGACCGGGTTTGATTCTCGCACAGGGAATTTATTAAGTTGAAAGTTTACAGTTCTAAGGCCATGAAAATGTCCAAATTAAGGTATCGAGGGAAAAATACCTTAACTCCAAAGAAAGGGCTGATGAAGTTCTGGGTTTCTCTCTCAGCTGGGAGGACACATGGTGATGTTTGCTAGCTTTCTCTTCCCATTTCATAAGTCTTCCCTGGGGGTGTTTTCCTTCTGCTCCAAAGGGCTCTGGCTGTATGGGTTCTGTTGGTTCTGGTAGCTCTGTTGGCTCTAAAGCTTTTTCCAACATGGTTCCCTCTTAAAAGGTTCCAGTAAGCAACCCCACCTTGAATGGGTAGAGATATCTTCATGGAAACCATCTGTTCTAGTTTGCTAGCTGCCAGAATGCAATATACCAAAATCAGAATGGCTTTAAAAAAGGGAAATTTAATAAGTTGCTAGTTTACTGTTCTAAGGCTGAGAAAATGTCCAATTAAAACAAGTCTATAGAAATGTCCAATCAAAGGCATCCAGGGAAAGATACCTTGGTTTAAGAAAGCTGATGATATTCAGGGTTTCTCTTTCATCTGGAAAGGCACGTTTTTAACGTGCAGTCACAGTTTCTCTCTCAGCTGGAAGGGTACAGGCGAGCAAGGCATCATCTGCTACTTTCTCTCCTGGCTTCCTATTTCATGAAGCTCCCTGGGAGACATTTTCCATTTTACATAGGATGGTCTGGCAAAATAGGGAGCAGACATACAATTGATTATTAGGTATTCTTGTCCATTCTGATAAGCTATCTCTACCAGACCGAAACTGGTTTATTACCAGGTATAACTTATCTGTAAACCTGTAAGGTACATTCCATTTTCTAAAAAAAGCCCCTGCTTGGTGTGACGGTGGCTCAGTGGCAGAATTCTCACCTGCCATGCAGGAGACCTAGGTTCAATTCCTGGTCCCTGCCCATGTAAAAAAAAGGAAGAAAAAAAAAGACCCTGCCTAGTCAATTTTTTTTTTTTTGTCTTCTGGAAAATCTTCTGGGAAAGGAGTCCCTCTAGGCAATGTCCAATGCAGGGAGTCATTTTATTTTACTTAACAGTCTTAATGACATAAGTGCCTGAAACGTAAGTTCCAGCAAGCCATATTTAATTTAATAATATGGCACACACTAACATGATCTTTTTCTAACAGGTTATCAGCTATAAAAGCATTGGTCTAATCCAACCTTATTATAAGCAAATGTTAGCACAGATTTGTCCATGGGAAATGGTCAGAGCCAGGTCTCCTGACCTATGATGCTGAATCCCTCAGAACTCAGTCCTTTCTTATCTCTCTAACATCTTCTCTACCTCAGTGACCCCTTGTTTCCCTCATCCAGCCTCAGGCTTTAAGTACCAACCCATATACCAATGACTTCCAAGTTTGTAACTCCATCTCAACTTAGCTCTATCTCACCAAAATTACTCTTGTCAAGGCCACCCTCAAAATGCCAAACTGTTTTTACCATTCTTAGATTTCTACTCAAGTTGATCTCCCAGCATCATTTGACTCAGTTGATCACTCCCTCCTCCATTTGGTCACCTCACAGACCCCATAAACTTTCTGATCCACCCTTCCCACACTCAGCCACTCAATTTTGTAGATGACAATCTTAGGAAAACTCCTTTCATCCTCTAGTTCTCTGAGCTACATTGAGTTTGAGGATTTACCATCTAAAACAGCACTGAAATGAAGGTATAAAAACTATATGATCATATTATACATGAGGAAAATCTAGCAGCCATTCAGTTTTTTTTTTAAAGAAAAGCAAAACAAGAATAGAAGGAAACCATTTAAATACAACAGAAATGCTGAAAATTAATAATAAACATTGTTCTACAGGACAAAACACTTCATAACATGTACTTAAAACCAGGAACTAAAGAGGAATGCTGTTTAAATCATTATTATTCCACTCTTTTTGGAGATTTTATAAGTGCAATGCAAAAAGAAATGAGGTGTTTGGTATTCACACTGAGGTGTGGGGGGTCACGAGCAATAAATCAGGCCCGAGCAAGGAAAAGGTATCCGGAGTCACAAGATCCAGGGTGGAAAGTCCCCAAGAGTTAAAAATTGAACAATAATCATTGTTAAGAAACTAAAAAAAATGGGATGTGTTTTGCAAGAGCTAACGGCATTTTTCTGCTTCTGTAGATAAGCTTGCTTGCTTACAGCTGCAAACCAAGATGTGGCTCTAAAAAGATAATGCCCCTTTCCTGCTTCTGTGGATTAGCTTGTGGGTTTTGCCTTTATAAGCCACTCTTGAGAACCTCTCGGGGCTGCTCTCTGAATCTCCCTTCTTGGGGGTTTCTGAGGCAGTCGCCGGCCGGCTAATAAAGACTCCCAATTGGCTTGCAGTTTGTTTTTGAATTGTGTGAATCTCTCTTTTGGTGTGTCCCACAACAGAGGAAAACAAAAAAAAGGGATAGAATTATTTATTTTGCTCATGACAGAAAACTGAATGAGTTATTGTTTAAAGAGTAAAGAAAGAAAAGAATACTAGAATTAATTACAGAAATTGTAAGTTAACTGTACGTTTCTTTCCTCTTAGCAATTAGATCTAAAAAGAAATGAGAAGAGTATTTTATTCACAATAGAAATAAGTCTGTAAATTAGTAATAAAATATGAAGGACATATGAAGAAACCATAAAAACTAAAACAAGATCTGAACAAAAAGAAAATATTTTGGGGGGAGGGGGGATGGAAAGAAAATAATGTCACAGCTCACAAAAATAAATATAATAAATTTAAATGCAATTACAAATTAGAACCCAACAGGGGTCTTTTGGATATTGGCTGTGTGAAGTTAGAATGGTAAATAGCTTTACTAATTATCTTAATTTGCTTAAACTTCCATTTCTACTCAGGAAAATACAAAGAAGAAAGAAAAAAGCAACTGAGGCAGGCTGACATATCAACAATTCTTTGCGATGCTAATTAAGACCCCTACCTCCATGGGAAAGGAGGAACTGAATAAACAAGTCCAGCAAGTCTGCTTATCTTCAGGCAAGCTCACACCTATAAATACCTGGCAAATGGTCCTTGAAAATTTATGACCCAAGGATGTTCAGCTCCGAACAACTCACATAAATTCACATCCTCCTTGTCTCCACCTTCTTGTCCCTCCATCCACTTTCTTTGTTCTAAGTAGCTATATGAACTGTTTTCCCGTTGTAACTAGTATCCTGCTGGCAATGGTGCCAGCAGAGCCCCTTGCCAGGTTTGGGTGTCTTGCTGCCCAAAGAATTTAAACAAACAAGATGGCCATTTGGAAAAAGTAGTAAAGTTTATTAAAGAAAGCAAGAAAGCATACACAATAAGAGATAATGCATTTGTATTCAAGGGAGAAACATGTACTGGGTAGACTGAGTTACCTTGCTTTAAAAGAAGGTTTTTGCTAGGTTTCCATAGTAACCTTTGAATACTAGGGGCTTACAAGGTTTGTATTGACCAGGTGCTTACAGGGCTAGCATTGCTTCAGGAAGTGATAACTATTGATGCTTGTAGCCAGCCCATCGTGTATCCAAAATTTGTCTTTGAATGAATGATATATGATTTAATGCAGTTAATGCAGATGTTTAACAATCTTACCACCTCAGGTTTTCTGTAATTAACTAAGAGTTTGCTTTGGGCCCATGATTTTACAAGCTTTTATGGTTTGGGGAGGTTTCGATGGTTTTGAGAGGTTTGGGGGCTTTAGGGAAAATTTTTGTCCCATGAAGTTTGCAGTTTGCATTAAAATTCCTTTGGAGCTAGATAAGAAACAAGGGACTTACAGTAGTCTATTAACTATTTCAGAACTGGATAGGAAACCAGGGACTTGCAGTTGTCCTATTTTATCCTGCTGTTCTAGTCTACCAAAGCTGCCAGAATGCAACACACCAGAGATGGATTGGCTTTTAATAAAAGGGGATTTATTTAGTTAAAAATGTATAGTTCTTCAGAAGAAAGGCAGCTGTGCTGGTTTGAAAGGATGTATATCCCCTAGAAAAGCCATGTTTTAATCTAAATCCCATTTCATAAAGGCAGAATAATCCCTATTCAATACTGTATGTTTGAATCTGTAATTAGATCATCTCCCTGGAGATGGAACCCAATGAAGAGTGGTTGTTAAACTGGATTAGGTGATGACATGTCTCCACCCATGTGGGTGGGTCTTGATTAGTTTCTGGAGTCCTATAAAAGAGGAAACATTTTCGAGAAAAAAAAGGAGATTCAGAGAGAGCAGAGAATGCTGCAGCATCATGAAGCAGACAGTCCGTGAGCCAGCGACCTTTGGAGATGAAGAAGGAAAATGCCTTCGGGGGAATTTCATGAAACTGGAAGCCAGGAGAGAAAGCTAACAGATGATGCCGTGTTTGCCATGTGCCCTTCCTGCTGAGAGAGAAGCCTTGACTGTGTTCACCGTGTGCTTTCTCACTTGAGAGAGAAACCCTGAACTTCACTGGCCTTCTTGAACCAAGGTATCTTTCCCTGGATGCCTTTGATTGGATATTTCCATAGACTTGTTTTAATTGGGACATTTTCTCAGCCTTAGAACTGTAAGTTAGAAACTTGTTAAATTCCCCTTTTTAAGAGCCATGCTGTTGCTAGTATATTGCATTCTGGCAGCTAGCAAACTAGAACAGTGGCTAATTTTCAACTGAGGTTCTTTCTTACATGGGAAGGCACAGGGTGATCTCTGCTGGCCTTCTCTTCAGGCCTCTGGGTTCCAAAAACTTTCCCTGGGGTGATCCCTTACTGCATCTCCAAAGGCCTGGGCTGAGCTGCGAGGGCTGAGATACATTGAGCTCTCTCATTTAAGCATCCAGCCAATTAAATCATATATCATTCATTGCAGCAGGCACGCCTCCTAGCTGACTGCAGATGTAATCTGCGACAGATGATCCTCACATGCCATTGGCTATTGTCCATAGCAAAAGAACTAGGCATCTTCACCTGGCCAAGTTGACACCTGAACCTAACTACCACATGTCCACCCCTTGTCAACTTGACAATTATACACATCACCTTAAATATTAAAGTGGCAAAAATTCCCTTCTGGTTGTGGCCCTATGAATCTCAAAACAAGTTATCTGGTGCCAATATGAAAAGGAAGACTGTCACAGGATACATGTTTTCATTCCCATAGGGAGAAATCGGAAGGAACACAGGAGTCACAAGACTCAAACAGTTCTGAAAACCTGCAAGACAAACTCCATTGGATTTCAAAGTCTGAAAGTCATTTATCCTTCAGCTTTAGATAGTGGCAGACCCACTCTTCCCAAGGGCCTACACAGTGGCCCACCTCTTTCCAAATCAACCTCAGGGACATCGAGGAGACCACCTTTTTCTCAGCTCCACTCTCTCCAGGCATCGGGGCCACACCTGGGCTCTCTGCCATTTCCAGGGCACATGCTCAACCCCTCCATGTGGTGGCAGCTAGGCTTTCCCTAGTCCCCAAGGAGTGTGCTATAGCTTCTCCAAGGCCTGAGGTGAAACAACTCTTCCACTGCAACGAGGTGAGAGACTCATCCTTTGCCTTCAGGGCAAACTCACCCTCTCCATGTATATGGGTGGGTCCACTCTCCTGGACCCAGGTTTCTTGGCTTCAGACCCATGCTTCCATGGTTCTTACTCTGCAAACTGCAATTTGTCCCTTTTGTGTCCCTCTTTGTCCACATTGGCAGTGGTTCCATTTATACCAACAGTCTCTTCAAACACTCCAGGACTTCTCCATCATTCTCTTCACAGTTCCTCCAAAATCTTCCCCTTAATCATCCAAAAAACTGTTCCAACATGTCTGGCATTTGTAAACTGCAGCAACACCCCACCTCTGGTACCAAATCTGTTCTAGTCTACTAAAGCTGCCAGAATGCAACACACCAAAGATGGATTGGCTTTTAATAAAAGGGGATTTATTTAGTTAAAAATGTATAGCATTTCAGAGGAAAGGCAGCTAACTTTCTACTGAGGTTCTTTCTTACATAGGAAGGCACCGGGTGATCTCTGCTGGCCTTCTCTCCAGGCTTCTCTGGGTTCCAAAAAACTTTCCCCAGGGTGATTCCTTTCTGCATCTCCAAAGGTCTGGGCTGAGCTGTGAGGGCTGAGATGAGGTATGCTGAGCTGCTCGGGCTGTGCTACATTATGTGCCTGCATAACAAGTAGGAAAAAACAAAATTGCTCCTTTTTCAGTTAAAATCAGTCTTTTTTATGATCATTAAAATAGCTGTACAACAGTAAATGGATATAGGATATAGTATTGTATATCCTACTGTAGCCATTTATCTATCTTTAAAATTTGTTTTTTTGAAGAATTAACTGGTCAGAGGCTTTGATTTCTTTATAGGTCCTTTTAGCAATGGGCCAATTTTGCTTGAAATTTGTTTCTTTTGATAATGTCACCACTAATGCTTGAGTAATCCAGATTCTTCAGCATTGATGGACAATCTGGTTTTGCAATTAAGTATTTTATATTTATACAATAATAGAATGTAGATTATGTATTTATAGATGTTTGAGATTTATGGAGTTAGGAGGATGACTGGAGTTATTTTTTCCCCAAATATTGTGTTCCAAATACATTGTCTTCTGCGCTAAACTTATTATCCTTTCTACATCTCTGAAGGCCTGGGCTGAGCTGCAAGTACTGAGATGAGGTATGCTGAGCTGCTTTGGCTGTGCTACCTTCAGCTCTCTTATTTAAGCATCCCGCCAATTAAATCATACATCATTCATTGCAGTAGGCACGCCTCCTAGCTGACTGCAGAAGTAATCAGCAACAGATGAGCTTCACATGCCATTGGCTCATGTCCACAACAAAAGAACTAGGTGCCTTCACCTGGCCAAGTTGACACCTGAACTTAACTACCACACCTACTTTAACGCCACTTTTCTTTTAGCAGTAATTTTCTTTTAGTTCTACTTCCACGTGTATCACTTAGTTCAGTCAACTTATTCTGCACCTTAGTTTTCAGAGTCTTTTTGACTTTACAGCTACAATGATTTAAAAGTTTATATGGAAGTACAGATATCCAAGAATAGCTATAAAATTTTACACAATTATGAATGGAACTTGCTTACTCTGACATGAGAGCCATGGTATTAAAATTACTATGATTTTGACAAAGAAACAAAAAGAAAATAGCTCAAGTAGTTGTGGAGCTAAATTTTTACATATGTCCACACATGGAAGAGAGTAAGGATGCAGAAATAGATCCAACTGCATGAGAATTTAAGAAATAAAAATTGTACATTTCAGGTCAGTGGGAAAATAGATGCATTTTTAAATAAATGATGTTAGAACAACAGGCCCTCAACCTGAGTGAATGTAAATTTGGGATCTTAAATTACATTTAAAAACTTCTAGATGAATTAGAGACAAAAAGTTTAAAATCTAGAAAAAATATCTAGAGGACTGTGTAAATAATGGAGGGGAGTGGGGATAGCTTCTTATCCAAGAATGAAAATCAAGAAGCTATAAAAGATTGTGAGCCACTGACTGTATACTATGGATGGACTGTATGTGGGTGAAGATATCTCAACAAAAAATATTTTTTAAAGCTGTAAAAAAAGATACATTTGTTACTATGACATTTTTGTATTAAAGTATATATTGTACATATATGAGTGAAATCTAACATATGGAAAATACACGTTAAACAAAGAAAATACATTTAAAAAATGCCAATACTATCTGCAACACAGGTTGTAATATAAAGTTGGATATTAACTTTATAAAATAGTATAAAATATATTAACTTTTAACATATAATAAGCACGAAGTAATAAGAAAAAGACAAACTGCCCAATAAAAAATAAGAGGTATAGGCAGGCAGTTCTCTGAAGGATATATTCAAATGGCCAACAAAGAAAGGATGCATTAGTGGCCAGAGTAATGCAAATCAGTAACAATGAGAATATTGTATTCTCTTTAGTCTGGCAGAAAATAAGACCACACCTACTGGTTGGAATGGAGCAGAGGAAGGTATCTCATTCATGGCTGGTGGAAATGAGTTATTCTTAAGATAAGACATCTATTAAAATTTAAAATACATTTTGACCTAACAGTGTTAGTCCTGGGTCCAGGTCAGCAGCGGTAACTGTAAATAATGTGAATGCCTACCAATAGGAAAAGAATGAATAAATTATGGTGCTCCACGTGAAGGACACTGGGGGGAAAAAGAAAAAAAGATACCAGTTGTTCTAGTTTGCTAGCTGCCGGAATACAATATACCAGAAACAGAATGGCTTTTAAAAAGGAGAATTTAATAAGCTGCTAGTTTACAGTTCTAAGGCCGAGAAAATGTCCCAATTACAACAAGTCTATAGAAATATCCAATTTAAGGCATCCAGGGAAAGATACCTTGGTTCAAGAAAGCCGATAACATTCAACGTCTCTCTCTCAGCTGGAAGGCACATGGCGAACCTGGCAGCGTCTACAGCATCTGCTGGCTTTCTCGTGGCTCTACAAGAAGGGACTCTCTCCAAAATGTTTCCTCTTTTAAAGGATTCCAGTAAGCAACTCCACCTTCAATGGGTGGAGACAGACCTCCATGGAAATCATCTAATCAAAAGTTACCACCCACAATTGGCTGGGTCACATCTCCATGGGAACAATCAAAATGCTCACACCCAGCAATATTGAATGAGGATTAAAGGACATGGCTTTTCTGGGGTCCACCACAGATTCAACCAGGCACACCAGTTAACTTGAAAGGATTTTCAAAAGTTCTGATGAAAGAGAAAAGCAAAATGAGGAAGTATAATTAACACCACTTGTTGATTGAGTGGAAGGAGGGGAGGGCAATCGAAAAATAAAAATTAAATCGTGCCTGCGTACAAGTAGGTGTATATAAGAGACCAAGTTCATAGGAAAACATAGATGGCTGCAAACCAGGTTGTTTAAGTGGGTTGGAGGAAGGAGGGAGTAGGGCTGTAAAATGCCTGACTGGAAAAGGGTTGGAGGGAGCCAAACATGAGGGGAAAAAAACAAAAAGCACTCGAAAAAAAAATCAATCGATTAAGAAATATATATATTACAGTGCCACAGCAATCAACAGTAATTGTTGATACATGACACTGTACATTTTTCAAAACCCACAGTATTTTACAGCATAAAGAGTAAAGATTTTTTTACTCTTTACCATAGGGTGCCAGTTTCTAAAAATTTATTTAGGAGGTTGGGGAAATCCAAGCATTGAATGCAGAATTTAACAAAATAATCTAATGGTAATGTGTACGTATATAACAAGTTCACTGAAGGGATTGGAAGGGGGAAAGTTCTGATCTAAATAACTTTGGAGATGAGTGGAGTCTGTAAAACTAAAAATAAAACAAACATTGCATAAAAAAAGAAATATATGCATATGTAAAAATTTAGTTCCATAATTAATTGAGCTGTTTTAAGCAAAAGTGAGTAACCTGGTTCATACTATATGTTCGAATGTGAAAAAAAAAGAGATCATTAAGATGTGAGTATCAGAATTAAAATTGCAAAAGCTTAAAGAGACAATTCTGCCAAAGGGTTTCCAATGGTACCACCAAGTGTTGAAAATCCTGCAAATGAAATACAACGCAGTTGGACACAAGAGTGGGATTTTCAAGTATTACCCAATCAGAGCAGTTCTGCTTCTAAAAACATTCTAGAGAACCCAGGTAAAGGTTTTTTGGCCTTCAGCTCTAAAACCCCATTGCAGCCAAGCTCCTTTGTCCCAGTCATGGCCTGCACACAAACTCACCCACCACAGGGCGGGTCACAAGCAGCACCCAGCTGCACTCCTGGAGCTTCCACATGCTGGAGCTGCAGGAGGTGTGCAAGTCCTACCTGGGGCGGCTCTTCAAGGACATCAACTTGTGTGCTATCCACACGTCAGTCATTCCCACGACAGCTAGTCCACAACACCTGCCGAGGACTTGGTTAAGCTGTGGGTTTAGCTGATAACCCAAAAGCATTTTTTTTCAGGTCCATCTTCTGGTTTCAAAATTTTCCGTCAACAAGAGCCACGAGAAGGAAGGCTAGACC
The DNA here is from genome assembly GCA_004026745.1 of Myrmecophaga tridactyla. Lineage (NCBI taxonomy): Eukaryota > Metazoa > Chordata > Mammalia > Pilosa > Myrmecophagidae > Myrmecophaga > Myrmecophaga tridactyla. The sequence goes on along the minus strand of PVIY010014336.1, from coordinate 4,280 downwards.
ATAAGCACTGCGATACACACACATCCAGTCTGGGCCAGGAGCTCGACCACGAGGCACTAACTAGATTTGGGCTTGGGGTTTCTGGGAATGTTATAAATTACCCCGGTGATTCTAATGTGAAAGCAGACCTGCAACACCAGAGAAACTAATTAGGTTAAGAGCAGACCATTGCTGCACACCTGGAATCATTCAAGAATTTTTAGAAGTGCTGGTTTGATCTCAATTAGGACAAAGTGAATTGGAAGAGTGGCCTAGATGCCAGAAATGTAACTGGGGAACAAAACTTGGGTTGAGACCTTACTATGGTGACACAGCAAACCCCCCAATTTACAACTGACTGGAAGGGCTTTTGTGCAAAGCCCTTTTTTTTGAAGTGTAGGTGGCTCTTAAAAGAGCCGTTTGTTTAGTTGAAGTTTTACTTTTTCTTAGGTGCTGTCTTCTTGGGCTTGGCAGTCTTGGGTTTAGTCACTTTAACCTTAGCTCCTTTGGGTTTCACAGCCTTAGCCTTAACTGGACTCTTTGGTACTTTCTTGGCTTTCAGAACTTTGGGCTTCTTGGGACTCTTGGAGGGTTTTCTTGCCGCCACAGGCTTCATAGCCTTTTTCGGAGTCTTTACTCCTTTCTTGGCAGCAGCTCCCGTGGATTTTCTTGGCTTCTTAGAGGCGAATGCTACCTTGGTTTTTGCTACTGCCTTTGTGGTGCTGGGCTTAGCTTCCGCCGCCTTCTTGTTGAGCTTGAAGGAGCCCGAGGCACCCATGCCCTTGGTCTGCACCAGGATGCCCTTGCTCACTAGGCTCTTTAGGCCCAGCTTGATGCGGCTGTTATTCTTCTCCACGTCGTACCCGGCAGCCGACAGCGCCTTCTTGAGCGCAGCCAGGGACATGCCGCTGCGCTCCTTAGAAGAAGAAACTGCCTGCATGATCAGCTCCGAAACCGAAGGCCCCACGGGCTTTTTCTTGGGGGCGGCGGAAGCTGCCTTCACAGGCTTCTTCGCCTTCTTCCCAGCTGGCGCCTTTTCCAGGGCTGTGGAAGCGGGTGGAGCAGGTAGGCCAGCCTCTGACATTCTTGCAATAGAGTCGTCAAAGGATGACAATTAAAACCTGACTGGCAGGAGAAATCGAAGGCGCGGGCGCCGAGTATTTATAGGTCGAGGTCGCGCGGTGATTGGTGCGTGCGGACGCCCGCCCCCTGCAGCCCCTACGCTCTCTGCACCATCGCGGATCCTCACCCGGTCTTCGCCGCAGGCAACAGGGCGGTTCGAGTAGTGCCCTCCGCGCGCAGGCGCACCCGACACCGCCCCAGGCACCCAGCGCCCGCCGGCACTGCCACCTTGAGAGAGGGTAGGTGGGGCAGGGTTGGCCTCTCTGCTGACAACTAACATCAGAAGAAGCACCTTCCCTCTCTAAAAGCAAATATTTATATTCTCGGTTTGGTTGGGTTTGGAAATAGAGGCAGGCAACCTAAATTCCAATCCCGTAAGAATCCAAGGAGTTTTCCATCAAACACCTAGATAAAGCGCTGGAGAGCAAGAGGCTCGTTTCTAGCTTGTAAGAAATGTAAAAGATAGTGTCTTCAGGATCAGTTCGAATTGGCGAGGGAGGAAAACCAGGGGCGAAGGCCTTGTCTGCATGTTTCAGAAACTTCTCATCAACAACCTTACTAATTTATTCCAACATGTTGAGGAGTGAGGTTAGAGTGGAGACCTTTCATGTATTTTGGCCAAAGAGGAGATCAATCTCAGAATACAGAAGTCTCTGTCATCGCAATGAAGACAAACTGCACGTGAGGAAAAGTAATAGCGTGAAGGCAGTTTCTGTAACTGCAAGTTATTTCTGCTTTCCAACGCACCTCATTTCTGAGGCTCGTCGGTGACTTTCATCCTTACAACACACTTCAGGCCGCAACATTTATATCCCTGCGTGCTCAGTGTCAGCACGTGCTATTACCACAGTTGCAGGATCGGTTCATTACCTAGCAGTTATTGAACGCTCAATACCGAGGATACGAGAGGCTTTAAGTAAGCGCACAATGGACAAAACGGTACCCTAACATGTATTGTGCCCTGGGTTTATGTCACTTTGGTGAAAAAGCGAGGGCAGAGTGTTGGGGTAAGATTTTAGGGCAGTCATTCATTTGCAAGGGCCAAGATACTAAAACGATCTTACTTTGCTAATCAGAGACTAGAACATAAAATGAAGTCGCCGTTAGACCAGCCTCGGCTTCTTTTCCCGGGCGGAAAAAACGCCCGGAGCCCCAGGAAAGACGCTGTGACGTCATTACCGCGCGGCCGCGGGTCCCAAACAAGTCCGCAGGTTGGCCTAAGTAAACCGGAATTTCATCCACCTAAATTTATCAGCAAGCTTGATGCTAGCGACATCAAGAGCTTTGGAAGATGTAGTGCCCAGTGCTCTCAAGTAGTGAGCCTAGGCACATCTCCTCCAGGTTCTTTTTCCTCCCCCAATTTTCTTAAGAGCCTATATTTTCTAAATGCACTAGGAAAGTGTTAAAAAAAAAAACAAAACGGGGGGAGAACAAAGGTACATTTATTTGAATTTAGTTCATTGTAAAGTGTCCGGATATAAGTCTCTTCCAAGATTAAGGAATTTCACCTAATATTTTTAGAATAAAACGTTTAGCAGTATAATAAACAAGGTGTCCAATAAAACGTAGTTTACAAGACTAAAACACTTCTAATTAAACTGACGAATGCCTTCTATGCTACTTTTTCACGTAAATTAGGTTTTCTGCCATCTGTTTCCTTTGGATTAAACTCGGGCCTTAAATGCTCCACGCAAATAAAGGACGCTATATCTGCTTTTTTATTGGCTACTGTGCAAAATGGTCTATAGACCAATGAAAAGGCAGGATTCGTGCTACTTCCTGTCAGTACAAAAGTCCCAGTCGACGCTGCTTTTCTTTAACTGTTTGTTACCTTGTTAAAAACTTAGAGTCATGTTTGCACAATGCTGATCTTCTGTCCTCGTTGCTGGGTCTCATGTTCGTGTGGGTTTTGTCTCCCGATTACTGTGCAAACGCTGTTACACCGAGAGAGTTGGAAGGGTTTAATAGTATTCTTGGCGGACTCGCGTCCTGGAGCGAATGTATGACGGGATGGCGTGCTGGTAAGAAAACTGAGGTAGAAAACACAAAGGGAAGACAAGTCTGATAACTTCCCGCACTCTTCTACGTTTCCAGAGAGCTATGAAAAGGTTAGCATGTTCTTTGAGCCGTCCGTTCTTGTCCATAACTTTTGTCCTGAGCCTTTGGATTCTGTTTCTACCGTTAGGGCCGTTTTGCAACTGGCGAGGTGCCCTAGGTTTTTGAGAATATTGATTGAGCGTTGTACTTGTGAAAATTAGGAAAGGATATATATAGGAGTGTCGTGACAAATGTGAGCGCTGATGTAATTTACATTTGTGCTCTGTAGGTTTAAATAAAAGTTTAAGTTCAGTCAATGTAAGCATTCCAAAGGAATTCAATTTCTGTGAAATGTTGAGACGCTTCTAGCAACGGGTAGAAGATGAGCAGGGATATGTAAAGGGTACCTTTCACGGGGGAGGGGAGAAGGCAAGATTTCCTTTATTTTTTTTTCCCGAGAACTATAAAAGATGTTATAGAATTGGGAGTACTACTAAACCATTGAAATAAAAGTCTTCAGTTTTATGAAAAGATCACCATTAAACTGGTGAAAATCAAATGAAGGACAAAGGAACAAAAGGAAAAACAAGTTTGAAAATGCTCTGGTAGACTGTAGTAGCCAATGAAACCACAGATAGGATTAAATTTCTGTGCAGATAGGATTAAAAGGTAGGCCAATCAGAATGGTCCATGGTATTTAAAATATTCTCTCATCCAATCACTACATCTCCAGTTCTATAAATAGTAGTCGATCTCACATAAGTGCTTGTTAGCTTGTAACCTCCCTTTTAGCATGGCTCGAACTAAGCAGACCGCGCGCAAGTCCACGGGCGGCAAGGCGCCGCGCAAGCAGCTGGCCACCAAGGCGGCTCGCAAGAGCGCGCCGGCCACGGGCGGCGTGAAGAAGCCGCACCGCTACCGGCCCGGCACCGTGGCGCTGCGGGAGATCCGCCGCTACCAGAAGTCCACCGAGCTGCTGATCCGCAAGCTGCCGTTCCAGCGGCTGGTGCGCGAGATCGCGCAGGACTTCAAGACCGACCTGCGCTTCCAGAGCTCGGCCGTGATGGCGCTGCAGGAGGCGTGCGAGGCCTACCTGGTGGGGCTCTTCGAGGACACCAACCTGTGCGCCATCCACGCCAAGC
>PVIY010014335.1:0-56924 GCA_004026745.1 Myrmecophaga tridactyla | reverse complement strand
AGCCAACCAGGGAGAACTGTGCCCCTCAAGAGAAGGGCCATTAAGTATTCCTAGAGGTGGGACTGATACTGTGTCAAACATTAGGGACACCCAAATCAATAGGCCAAGCCCTTGATCTTGAGGCTTCTTATTGTGAAGCTTATATAGGTAGTGGAGAAGCTTAGCCTACCTATAGGCTTGCCTAAGAGTCACCTCTGGAAGACCTCTTTCATTGCTCAGATGTTGCCTCACTCTCTAAGCCCAACTCTGCAAGTGAAATCATTGCCCTCTCCCTTACATGGGACATGACAGCCAGGGGTGAAAGTCTCCCTGACGGCGTGGGAGAGGACTCCCAGGGATGAATCCAGCCCTGGTGCTGTGGGATCAACAATTCCATCCTGACCAAATGGGGGAAAAGAAGTGTAATTAATAAAGTATCAGTGGCAGACAGAGTTCATATAGAGTCAAGAGGCTACTCTGGAGGTCACTCTTTTGCAAGCTTCAGTTAGACATTGCTACCTGTCATAACTTGCTAACCTCCAACCAAAACCATTCTAGCAATCCTAAAGAACACCTAGGACAATATATAAGATTCTACAAAGGTTCCAGGCACTAGGGTAACTTTCCAGAAACCTACAACCTCCAGATGGGTCCCTAGAACAGACAAGTCCTGAAACCTAGAGGGCTCAGCCTCTCCAGAACATCAGCTAGTTCCATCTTCCTACCCCATATTATTGACAGCCCCTTCCAACATGAAAAAGGTAGAATGGGCATAGCCCAAACACCCCTAAAGAGAGGGATAGAAAGATCAAAGGGGATGATGGAGTTATACAGAGAAGTTCAGGCTTAACAAACGAGTATGATTGTTGAATCATTATATTGATATTTCTTTTAGTCTCCAGTATCTTAGAGCAGCTAGAATTAAAAACCTAACATTGTGGAATTGTAACCCATACCAAACTCAGAAATCTGTTCTACAGCTAATTGTCGCATTATACTTTGAAATTTATTGCTTTTTTGTATAAATGTTATTTTTCACACACACAAGAAAGAAAATTCAATTGTGATGGTAAAAAAAAATATTTATTCCATCTAGCCTCCAATGTTCTGGAGTAGCTAGAAGGAAAAATCCAAGAGGATGGTATGGGAGCCCATGACACACTGGGATCTGTCCTGTAACTACTTGTTGAAGAGTGCTCTGAAGATTATTGCTTTTTTCTCTCTTTGCTTTGTATATATGTTATAGTATACAATTTTTTTTAAGTTACCAAAAAAAAAAAAAAAGCATTCCTAGAGGAGGGATCCCCCAATGCCCTCCACAATGCACACAATAGAACGTGTCAGCTAAGGGGAAGCCCGGCTGCCGGAGCACAGAGCACTCTCCTGGGCCCTCGCCGCCCCCTGCCCCGGACTTCTCTCACAGTGGATGGCAGCACCTCACTCAAGAAAAAGAGAAAGAAGAGGGGGGACCTTAAGGGGCAGTGTGGGAGGGAAGCATCTACCCTCTTTCCCAGCCTGCTGAGGGCCCAGGGAGGGAAGGGGACAAGTTTTCACTTCAAATCAAGTGCCACGTTTTGATCTGAATGGACATCATGTTTGTCTCTTAAAGTACCTGAAGGACCTTAATTACTTGTCAAGAGTGATGGAGAAAGGCACAAGTCTACAGGGGTTTTCAACTAAGCAATAGGGGAAGAACTGCCCCTACTGCATACATTTTAGAGTGGCAGGTGGAGAGAAAAATGAGCATGCCTTTAAAAAAAATCAGCCTTTATTATTTATAGACAATAAAATGCACCCATTGTGAGTGCACAGTCCCGTGAGTTTTGACAAATGACCACCCCAGCCAGATGTGGAACACTTCCAGTCCCAAGGTCCTCTTTTTCTCTCCCTTCCAGTCGATTACCATGCCCCTCCAGAACGCTGCTGGGATTTCTATCACCAGGGATAGGTTCTGCCTGTCCCTGGACTTGATGTAAATGGAATCGTCCAGAATGTACCTTGGTATATTTGTGAGATTCATCCACCTAGGTGTGTGCACCTGCACTGCCCTCTTTCCTCTCGCCGAGCAGCTGCCTTGCAGGAGGATACCACAATTGGTTCATACATTCTCCTGCTGATGGACATTCGGGCTGACCCAGCTTGGGGCTATTAGGAATACAGTTGTTGGAACGTTTGACTAAATCTGCCTTAGGGGTGACACCCCGTGAGTCCTTTGGGGCAGTTGTATCAATTCTACATGTTATATAAATGGGGGAAGCTGCATGGTTAAATTCTGGCTGCCAGCGCGCCCTCCCAAAGACTCTGAGTCCCTGGCCTATGTCTTCTCTCTCTTCTTTCTGTCTCCTCCTCTCCCCTTACGTCCCTCCTTCCCTATCGTCTGGGACCCCCCCAGTCCTCCACGGAGGGACCACTGCAGCTACATACTTGTCTGCTGGGTCGGTGACCCAGGGAATGGCAGGAGTCGGAAGTCCATCCTTGACCCACATGGAGCTTGGGGCAGAAAGTGGGTCAAGAGTGTTTATTACCTTGCTTGTTAGGAATTGGAGTGGGGCCGAGGTGACCCCAAATTGCTTCCCTGCCCCTGCTGAGCTTCCTGTGGGCAAACAGAGTCAGACTTGGCAGCCGGATGCCAGGCATCTGGTGGGGCATTAATAAACACTGCAGCCTTCCTTTACTCCCCCCTGCTCTTCCAGGCCTTGAAGATAGAACTGACTTCCAGAGACCAAAGTTCTCCCAGGAGGCTGGAGCAGGGGCAGGAGAGCAGGGCCTACCAAGCGCTGAGTGGTAGATGGGCTCTTGGAGATCAAACAAGCCAGGGGCTGCCAGCTCCAAGCCTTGTGCTGCTGTTCCCTTGGCCTCGCCCTCTCTGCCCCCAACTCCTCCGTTGTTCCACCACCACCCTAGAGGGCCCCTCTTCAGGGTCCTTCTCTGATCACGCTGCTGAGTGAGGTCAGCCCCTCATTGTCCAGGTTATGCCACTGGCTCAAGTTTCTCCTTCCTTTGTCTAATTATTATCATCTATCATCTCCCCACCAGACCATAAGCTCTGAGCAAACCTGCACTGTGTCTGTCTTTGTTCACCTCTCTCCTAATTGCCACAGTGGTTAGTTGTTAAGCCCAAAACAATAAATGATCCAAGTCAGGCATTACAAACGCAAATGCAGGGGACAATGTAATGATGGAAGCATGTCAGGCATTACAAACGCAAATGCAGGGGACAATGTAATGATGGAAGCATGTCAGGCATTACAAACGCAAATGCAGGGGACAATGTAATGATGGAAGCATGTTGGTATAAGGAAAATCACATTGTTTTAAGTCTGATTTTCACCTTTGATAGTGCTGTGAGGACAGAAAACCATTATTCAAGCAGGAAAAAAACAAGTCCAAGCTTGGAGATAAATTACAACCGGCCTCGGGTTCCAAGTGTCGTGGGGGCAGCAGGGAGCGTCAGGGAGCACGGGGAGCTGGGAGCACAGGGAGCACGGGGAGCTGGGAGCACAGGCCTCCCCGAAGACCACAGCTGCGGCTCAGTGTATCAGATTGCCACTGCGATGGAATGTGGACCAGGGACACCAGCTTTCCTGATTTCCCAAGAGAAGCCTGAAATTGTACTTTTACGTGAAATACCAGGCTAAAAAAATTTTTTTTTTCATCAAAAGGAAAGCATGAGTGAAGCAAAACACACCTGCAAGCTCTATCGACCCAGAGGTCACCAATCTATGACGTTTCATCTAAATGGTTTAATATGGGGAGTCACAGATAGCTTCAGTAATTAATGAAAACCTGGAAACAATGCTCCCACATTCACAATTCTGAACCTACTTTCAAACTGTTCACAGATTCCAAGGAGGGATCAGAGGACCCTGGATTAAAAAGCCTTGCTCCATTTTAAAATCCCCATTCAAAAATGTCTAAAAACTGAGGCCCAGAGAGGAGTGATTTCTTCAGGACAACACAGAGCACGAGAAACAGGCGCCATCACTCCCCGTCCTGACTGTCACTAAAATAGAGGAACCAAGAGTCCAGGGCGAGTCACTGATTTTACCCCCCCACCAGCAGATCAGTCCATCTTTGCCTCTGTGCCCTGCTGCAGGAACTCCGAGCAGCACAAGGGAGGTTCGGTCTGTCTGTCTGCACAATGGAGACTTCCTTTGATCCCTCAAGGACCAATAAAAGTAGAAGTGTGATTCCAAGTCACTGTTCCTTTGAATTTTAACTTCTGGAGTTCAGAGGTTGGAGGAAGGGAGCCAATCTCGCAGATTCCATTTCTGGGCAGCGCAGGGCCAGCAGCTGGCTTCCTTGCCATTTGTTCTGTCCAGAGCCTCGGCTTCAGGAAGCGGAATCTTGCCCAGGTGGGCATGTGGGTGGAGTAGCGGCCTCAGGTGAAACCTCACTCAACTTTCAGCCTCTGCCCTCTTCATCAGCAGCTGGGACTCAGCTGGAGCCCCCAGGGCTGGATGAGCAGAGAACATGGCCAGATTTGGGAGGAATTTGATGTGGATGGGGTTGGGGGATGGCTGAAATGGAAAATCCTCAACTGCATTAGAAGGGAAAGGATTGGCAAGGCACCTCTAGAGCTGAGCTGCCCAATACAGCGGTTTCTAGCCACAGGTGGCTATTTAAGTTTAAATTAATTAAAATTTAATTAAACTTAAATTAAATTTACCCACACTAGCCATATCTCAAGTGCTAAAGAGACACATGTTACCAGTGTCTACCTTTCTAGGCAGAGTAAATACAGAACGTTTCCATCATCACAGAAGGTTCTATTGGCCAGAGCTGCTCCAGAGAGCTCAGGCCTAGGGCCGGCAAGCATGGGTGCAGTTGTTTTGCCACTGGACACTCTGAGCCTCAGGCTTTTTATCTGTAAATGGGGAATGTTAGAAGAAATACACAAAGTAGAGTTACTATGGTTAAGAGATGGTTAAGGGAGGTTTACAGTTAAGCAGGCCTCAGCCAGATGCCACACACGGCCAAAGTTCCTCAAGCTCCAAAATATCCAGACCATCATGCAAACCACAAGTTAGAGAGCTCAGTTACTGCTCTAACCTGAAGGATAATTAAGAGTACTCCAAATATCCACCAATCCCGAGCAATTTCTCTTCTCTTCTTCTCCTTTAAAAACCCTTGCCTGGAAATTCCAACACAGGACACGATTTAGGTTGCTGCCTGAATCCGTGCTTCCCGATTGCAATTCTCAGACCCGAAATAAATGCCTTTGCTGCCTTGCAGCTCGGTTTGTTAGTTCTCAATTGATAGGAATCATGATTTGGGGATGTCCATATCACAGACAACACAATTAGGATAAATGCACATGAAAGCATTTTGCAATGGGAGCTTGATGAGAGTATTATTTTTAGGAGTGAGATTATTAATAAATTTTTATTTCTTCTTTTAATATTTATTTTCCAATTTTTCAATAAGAGGTATGTATATATATATTTAATTTTTTAATTTTATCTTTTTAAATACCAAAAAACACCAAACAAACACAAACACTCCTATTTTTGATCATTCCATTCTGCATATATGATCAGTAATTCACAGTATCATCACATAGTTGCATATTCATCATCATGATCATTTCTTGGAACATTTGCATCTATTCAGAGAAAGAAATAAAATAAAAACAGAAAAAAAATTTATACATACCATACCCCTTACCCCTCCCTTTCATTGATCACTAGCATTTCAAACTAAATTCATTTTAACATTTGTTCCCCCTATTATTTATTTTTATTCCATATGTTTTACTCATCTGTTGACAAGGTAGATAAAAGGAGCATCAGACACAAGGTTTTCACAATCACACAGTCACATTGTGACAGCTGTATCATTATTCAATCATCCTCAAGAAACATGGCTACTGAAGCACAGCTCTACATTTTCAGGCAGTTCCCTCCAGCCTCTCCATTACATCTCGACTAACAAGGTGATATCTACTTAATGCGTAAGAGTAACCTCCAGGATAACCTCTCAACTCTGTTTGGAATCTCTCAGCCATTGACACTTTATTTTGACTCATTTCACTCTTCCCCCTTTTGGTCGAGAAGGTTTTCTCAATCCCTTGATGTTGCTGAGTCTCAGCTCGTTCTAGGGTTTTTCTCAATCCCTTGATGCTGAGTAAGAGATATGTATATTTTAAAAAGAAGGCATTCTCTGAATTCCAAGGTAATACAAGTGTCAAAATCTATGGTTACAGTTCCTTTTTCTGAGAATTAGATATTTAAATGCTGTATTGCAGAAATTTGAGGCCAGTTTGATTTCTTCCTGGAATTTTTTGCCTGGATAGTCATAAATTTTGTTTTTAACCATCAAGCCCATTAATGTCACCACAAAGTATCTCAGTGTTGATGAGATGCTTATAAGTTTTTTTCTGGGTGACAGTGTAGTCTTTCAATCTGTACATGTAAGTCTTCCTTAGTTTCAGAGACGTTTTCTTCTATGAAAGATTGTATTTTTCTGTTTTTTTTTTTTCTGCAATAGCCCCAATTATACAGATGTTGGATTTCCTCTGTCTTCCATATTGATCATTTTTCTTTCATCTTTTCTCACTTGTTCTTTTCCATTTCATTCAGTTCGGTCTTTTGAGCCTGTCTATCATGCCCTGGTTACGTTTTTAGTATTCCTACATTGTCCTCTTTCTAATATAGCTTTCATTCTTGGAGTGGCTTTGTTTTTCCCTTCTGCATCCTTCCGGAACATTTCTTTTTCCTATCTTCTTTTTGCATGAGCAAGCACCAGGCATCGAACCTGGGTCTCTGGCATGGCAGGCAAAAACTCTGCCTGCTGAGCCACCGTGGCCCACCTTGCTTTTTCTTATCTTTTTACTTAGCACTTCCATTTCTTTCTTTTTTAGTTTCTCCTTTTCAGATTTATTTTAGGAAAGCCATCATTTCTTTAATTTTTGAAATATTTCATGGAGAAGCATCTGTTCAGTGGTTCCCCTACTTCACACCACCCTTCATCCAGTAGTTTTATTCTTTGTTGACTTTTTATTTTATGTTATTTTCTTACTTCTTACACTCTCTTCTTGTAGGGTTCATGTCAGAAACTCATCACTCATCAATTCTTGAAAGAATTGTGGCCATTCTTTCAAGCACAGAATTTCGTTTAAAAAAAAAAAAAGGTGGCAAGAGGGGCTGGGCAATGAGCTGGCACAGCAGCCGTCTAAGCTGAGCTTTATCGGGCAGCAGGCGTTGGGAGCAAGGCTGAGACCTAGGGGAGGTGATTGCACGCCCTGGACAGCAGGCACCCCCTTACATTCTGCCCTCTAGGCACTTCACCCCACTCAGCAAAGCCCTGGCCCTGGCTGGGGTCGAGGACAGAGGCGTCTCAGAAGCCAAGGCTGTGAAGTGAAGGAGGGGTGGCCACAGTCCTTGGCCCAGACCTATTCGTACCAAGTCAACCCAGTCACACACCCTGAGGTCCAGATTCCTGACGGGAAGCCTTGTGACCCCCCAGCTAAAGAAACCCCAGTTTCTCCAGACTTGGCCAACACCTTACCACCGGGATTAAAGTCTGTTGGCAAAACATGCCTAGGTGAGAGGGGAAGAAAGAAAGAAAATGCCATGTCAGATGGTTAATTTTTGAGCTGGGGAATGAGTTCCAGGCAGACACGAGGCAACCTTTTTCCCCATTGCCCCCAGCTTGCCCCCTTCACTCAGGAAAGGAAAGAAGGAGGGATGGCCTCTTCTCCAGAGCTGGGGGCAGGGACTCTGGGGCAGCCACAGCCATCACGACCAAGCCTGGTATCCTTGCTGGGTGGCAGCAGGCATTTTTGTTGGGGCACTGGGCTGTGACCAGGCTCACAGCACGAACTGGAGGCCCCGTGCTGGCAGGAAGATGGCAGGTCAGTCCTTCCAGACCGGCCTGGGGCCGGCTCCCCACGGTGGGGCCCTCCTGCTGCCTGCTAGAGGCCCACTTCCCAACAGCGCCCAGAGCCAGGCTGTGCAAAGTGCTGCGCCTTGGACTCTAGCAAGGCAGGGGCTTTGCTGCTTGAACCCCTCAGTATTCCCTCACCATCCCCAGCCCAGGGCTGGGGACCTGGGAAGCAGGCAGACCCACGCCGTGGCCCTCACAGGTATGATCCTGGCAGGCCATGTCAGGCCTCGGTTTGCTCATGGAGCGGCCCTGGTGGAACAGCTCCTGCAAGGTGACAGGCCCACCAAAGGCAGGGGCTATGGTGGTCAGGAGGGGAGGCCTGAAATCCAGGCCCATCGCCAACAAGCAGAGGAGTCCATGGGTTACGAGTTATGAGTGCAGGCATTTGAATTCTGCCTCTACCGCTTCCTAGAGCAAGTGTCCTAACTCTGTGCCTCAGTTTCCCCACCTGTAATAATGATGATAAGAAGTCCAGCCTCAGAGAGTGATGATTGTGGGGATCACGTGAGCTACCGCAGGGGAAGCGCTTGAGCAAGGCCTGGCACGGGGAAAGCAGCATGAGCCTGCTGAGTTCCAACCCACGGCCGCGAGACGCTCCAGGGCTGCCGCGTACAGCTGAAGCTGAAGTTTCTGAATTGCATGTGAAAACTCTCCCCAAAGGGAGAGGGTTTGGAGCACACACAGCAGGTCCAGAGAACAGACCTGGTCTGGCAAGACAAAGGAGAACCCAAGAAGATCCGTCCTCTCTGCCCAAGCCAAGGGGTCCCTGGGTATGAGGCCCCTGCTGGGAAAGACACAAAAGCGTGACAAGGAAAGACACAAAAGCGTGACAAGGCCACCAGCAGTCTCCAGGCCTGGGTTCAAATCCTGGCCCTACAACCTAGAAGCTGGGAGCTTTGGAATGACCTCTCTGGGCTTCCAGATCCTCGTCTGCAGGAGGGTGACCTTTGCGCCATCCTCAGAGAAAGCCAGGAAGGACATCAAAGGGAACATGGCTATGGCCTTTTTCTCTGAAGCCACGCTGCCTCGGCACAGCACCAAAACCATTCGAGACACCCCTGTGCCCGAGAGCGCTGACCACCGGCCAGGCACGGCCCCTGTGACTCTACCCACAACCCCAGGAGGGCACGTGGCCACTGACCCCACTCCAGGGAAGCTCAGTTCCCTGGGGCCCAGAGAGCTCGAGTGACTCACCCCAGGACCCATGGCCTCACAGTGGACAGAAGTCCCAAGGGAGAAATGGGGTCGGGATGAGTAAAGCCACCATTTGATGACCGCTCACTGCAGGCCAGGCCCAAGCCACGCTCTGACGGGCACTAGCCCACCTGCTCACCACCACGACCCTTTCTGGTCCACCTCTTGCAAAGGGCGGGACCGTGGCTGCCACGGACGTGGTCGGAGGAGGACTGGGCTCAACGGCGAGGGAAGGGCAACGCAGCAGCCAGCGGTGTGCCAGGTGCAGCGGAGCCTTTGCACCCCTGTCTCTCAACCCTCACACACTGTGACGTAGACTCTACTGCTGTCCCCATTCTGCAGACGAGGAAGTGAAAGGACAGAGGCTCAACACTACAGAGGCATTTTCACATCTTCTCTGGGGCTGTGCAGCCCTGAGGATGAGCAGAGCATGCCTGCTTTCCAGAGGGGGAGACTGAGGCATGAAGGGTCAAGATAAAGATAAGCCCAAGGTGAGCCCAGAGAGAAGGGGTTGAGGCAGCCCAGAAATCGAAGTCTCTAATCTCCAACCCAGGGACCCCTCCTCCCTGAAAACATTCTGAGAAAGCAGCCAGGGCCCACCTGTGTCCAGCTGGGCCCAAGATGCAATGGGAGAAAGAGGAGAGAGCAGAGGGGGTGGCTAGCCCCCGGGCACCGCTGAAGCCAGCCTGACACCTCCAGGAGTATGCCAGGTCCTGGGACTCATTAGTGATGCTATGACAAGTTCATGTTCCTGGAGCCACTCATTAAAAGTGCTCCTGGGGCACTCACATCCGGTGCCAGGCCGGGCCTCACTAATCATTCATGAGCCAGGCAGGCAGGTGATGAGGGGCGGGGGCTGTGGCCGACCCAGGAGCCCCCGCAGCCTGACTCAGCTCAAGGAGAGCAGAACACGTTGTTCTGGAAAAGAAGCCGACTCACTGTGTGACCTTGAGCCGGTCCTTCTCCTTTGTGGGCCTCACTCTTGCCATCTGCCCAGACAGTCCTTCAGCTCCCAGCATGGGGGCGAGGGGGGCACCCCATTAAAGCTCCTCCCAGGGATTTTCCATCTCCTCCTTCCCCGACGCCACTCCCTCAGCTTTGGAGGTCTTTCTCCAGTGGGACTGAAACCCCACAGAAGGTGCTGGGGTGGGGTCTGCCTTTGATCCCTGTCTAAGCTCTTCCACTGAGTCTCTCTGAGCCACAGGGGCCAGCAGCGAGCCCTGGGAAGGGCTGTCATGAGGACCTAGGAAGAGGGCTTGCCATTTCTCAAACACTCTGCCACACTCCCACCCCAGGAACTTTGCACTTGTGGGCCCCCCCGAGCCTGAAACACTCTTCCTTTAGGTATGCTCAGTCTTTTATCTTGTTAGGTCTTTGCTCCTTCAAGCATTTGTGCAAATATTCCCTTTTCAATGAAACCTTCCTGTACTACCCTTATCCCCCCAACTCCTCACCCTCTTCTCTGCTTTATTTTTCTCCACAGCACTTATCTGTGTCATCTCACCTACTTATTGATCTGATTTTATGTCCCCTTCCCCGCACATGTCACCTCCACAAGTGCAAGGACTCGTGATTGTTTGCTCCACTGCTGTGTGCTACTAGAATAGTAGCTGGCATGCAGCAGGTGCTCAATTCATCTTGTTAAACAAACAGCAAACACTGTGGGAAGTTCCTGGCACACAAGAGACACTGAAGGAATATCCGTTTTGATTCCATATTCATTCAAGATATAGTTGTTAAGCACCTACTATGTGCCCGGCCCTGACCAAATGGACAGGGTCCCTATTTCCACTTTTCTATTACAAAGTACTTTGCAGTTTACAAAATGCTCAGTTTCCTTGGCTCCTTGCCACAGCCCAGGTGACAGATGAGGAAGCTGAGGCTGGCCAGGGAAGTTGCTTGCCCCCTCACACAGAGGGTCCACCCTGTGCTCCTCCTGCTGGGCTGAACTTTTCTTGGGCACTGGGGGTCTGCTCCACCCCTGAATTTCCAATTCTCTCCTGTTCACCATCCTCCCTACCCCAACTCTGGCCCAGCTGCCCTGCCCTGGGTATCCTGGAAGCTGGCACAATTGGGAAACATGGGGAGAGACTGGGAAGCTGGCCCTACCGCTAAGGCCTGACCTGCACTTTCCAAGCCTTTTTGGACAAGGAGCCTCCACTGATCCTGATCCCTAGGCTTTCAGGCCCCTGGGGCTCTGGGCTTCCCACCTAGAATAAGTATGACAAGGGATTTCACTGAGTCTTTCCGAGGAATAAGCACTATCTCATTTAATCTTCCCAGCAGCATCGCTGAGATGAGCTTTATTTCATTTAGAGGAGAGGAAACAGAGGCTCAGAGAGGTAAAGTCACTTGCCCAAGAACACGTGAGAAGGGAAAGAAAGCCTGGAAGATTCAGGAGCTAGCCTCAGCCACTTTCAGATCCACTTTCAGCTCATTTGTAATGCAAATAACAACACAAATGATAGAAATAATAGCAAACATTTACTTAGCACCTACCATGAGCCAGGCCAGGCCCTAAGCACTTTAGGTATATGAACCAGTCTTTACAACACTCCTGTGAAGAAGGTACATCAGTCTCCCCATTTTACAGAAGAAGAAACCAAGGCCCAGAGAGGCTAAGTAACTTGCCCAAGGTCATACAGCCTGGAAGTGGGAGACTAGTGTCCCAGAAGTTTGGTGCTAGAGTTCACACACTTATGCTGCCCACCCCTCAAGTAATTCTAGGGCTGTATCAGCCCAGGCAAGGTGGTCCCAACCAAAGGTGGGAGAGCAGGGAGCATGGGCAGGGGGCCACAGGCACGGACCACGGGCAGGGGGCCACAGGCAGGGACCACGGGCAGGGGGCACGGGCAGGGGGCCATGGGCAGAGGACACAGGCCGGGGGCATGGGCAGGGTGCATGGGCAGGGGCCACAGGCATGGGCCACGGGCAGGGGGCATGGGCAGGGGCCACAGGCATGGGCCACGGGCAGGGGGCACGGGCAGGGGGGCCATGGGCAGAGGACACAGGCTGGGGGCATGGGCAGGGGGCATGGGCAGGGGGCACAGGCAGGGCACCAGGGCAGCCTCAGCCGGGCTCCCCTGGGTGGGACACGCAGCACAGACCACGTTCCTGGGCTCACTTCTCAGTAAGTCACCTTCTCTTCCAGTCTGGGGCTCGGTGCCGCAAAATGCCCTGCTTGGGCACCACGGGCCGTTCTGCTAATTCCCAGCCCCTTCCAGGGAAGTCTGGGGGCCCCAGGAAGAATCTCCCTTTATTGCCCCCCCTTGCCCCCAGGCCTCCAGGGCCGGTGGGGAAAGTGGCTGCTCCTGAGAGAAAGGTACCAGCAGCATGTTAAAGCCACGGGGACACGTGGGGCCAGGGTGGCCGTGAACAAGGGCTTCTCTTGTTATTTCTCTCAACAAAAGGAGAGGGGCCATTCCCAGCCTGTGTGCGCCCCGCGGGCAGAGTGGCCGTCTGCTCCGTGCCGTGGAGCCTGGAGCTGGGCTCTGAGCAGAGCCATGGGGCCAAGGTGGCTTTGTCCTGGCCGGACCTCCCTCTGTCCCCAAGCCCTCCGCTGCCAAGCCGTGTGCCCCTGGCAAGCATGTCACCTAGCTGGGCCTCGGTTTCCTTACCAGCAAAATGTGGCTCGTTGTTGTGGTGGCCTCACAGCTGCAGGGGATCAAAGGAGCTGATGCTTTGAGGACAGGGGTTCTCCCCCTCACACTACTGATATTTGGGGTTGGGGAATTCTCTGTGGTGGGGGCTGTCCTGTGCACTGCAGGATATTTAGCAAACTCTCTGGACTCTACTCCCACAATGCCAGTAGCACCCTACCACCTTCATATGACAACCAAAAATGTCTCCAGACTTTGCCAAATGTCCGCTGGGGCAAAATTGCTTGAGAACCACTGATTTGAAGCCTAAGACATGGGAGGTACTTTGTCAACATCTTTGAAGCGCTTTATAAGCATCATCTCACCAATCTTGTGAGGTATTACTATGATCATACCCATTTTACAGGTGAAGAAATTGAGGGACAGAGATGTTTAGTAACTGGCCCAACATCACACAGCTGCTTAAAAAGCCAGGAATGGAAACCAAGTCGCTGAGACCAAGCTCTCACCCAGCATGCTTGACCACCCATGCTGCTTCCTATCTCCAAGAAACACAACCTTCAGAGAGCTCCCCCAGACTTTCAAACTCTTACTTAAGTGTCTGAATAGCACGTCTCTCCTCTGGGAAGCCTTCCTCGATATTCTCACCACAGACAGCACAATCACTCCCTCTGCCTTTTGCCGCCACCAAACCGTAAAGGACCATGGGCTTTCAACAGAAGGCGAAGTCAGGTTTGAGTCCCAACTCCAACACTCATGCGCAAGTTGTGAGATGCTGGGCAAGTGAGTCTCCTCATCTGTAAAGTGGGTCCGTCACCTCTGCAGCATGGCTGAGAGCACAGGCCCTGGAGCCAGAAGGCCAGGGTTCAAATCCCAGCTGTGCCATTTTCCAGCTGTCTGACCCAGGCAGGTGACCATAGCTCATCTTTCCTTAGTTTCCTCATCTACAAAATAGGGGTGATGGCAGCCCCTGCCCCACAGAGCTGGGATGAGCAGTAAGTGAGCTAACAAGTATATGTAAAGTGCTTGGTGCTTAGTAAGAGCTAGGGAGGGGTTTGCTATGGCTCTTATAAGGACTGTTGGGGACTTAGGAGAGGGTATGAATAAAGCACGTGGCCCAGGATATCAACAAACTTGAGTTCTCTTCCTGCAGCACCTCCCTCCCCTCGACTTTCCTGCAGATAAGCTTAACATTGTTGGAATCAAATCCTCTTTCAGCCCAGACTGCTGAGAGGTCCCTGCAGGAGAACAGAGCAAATGGGGCTGGGGAGGGATACCCACCGTGGCTGCCTGCCCATGGCCCCCACCTGCAGGTTCATTCCCACTGGCCATCCTTCCCCATGTTAATTTCTGGGACAAGTGTACTCGGCAGAGAGCCTGGTATCCCGATGTTCCAGATAATAGCTACAGCAGCAATTCTTTATTGAGTACCTACTATGTGCCCAACATTTTCTAATCTCCCCATCAGGTGGGTTTTATTCTGCCTGCCGAGCAGATGAGACCCCACCGGGTGGGGTGCTGACTTTGGGTCCTCAAGATCTGGGGGTGTCAGAAAATCCCACTCACCCGCTGCTCATCTGTCCAAAGGGCACTGTCCTGTTCCGCTGGGCCAGGAAATGCGATCTTGCTCCCTGCTGCAGCCCCGGGAATCGTGCTGGCCTGTTTACACACCTGGCAGCAGCTCCAGGAAAGTGGAAAGTTGGCAGGGCCTCAGAGGAAAGGCTCTGGGGCCAAGGTCTGTGTGCCCCCTCGGGGAGAGGGCAGGGGTCAGACCTGGCAGGGGGAACACTTGGGGGCACAGAGGAAGGCTCTAGGACCCACTGGCAGGGAAAAGCTGAGAAAGCCCCTCTGTGTTCCCCCTGGGAACAGTCTTCCCAGTGAGAAACAAAGGGGTTGAAATCACTGATTCCAGCTCAAGTGTTCCATGAATTGGGAAGCAGTCTGGGTCTTCAAAAGTGGACATATTCTGAAGTCAGAAAGGTCTGGGTTCAAATCCAAACTCTTTCAGTCAACACTCATTTACTAAGCACGTACTATGTGCTAGACATTGTTCTAGGCCCTGGGGGTGCTGCAGGAAACAAGACACACACAGGCTATGCCCTTTCTTTGTTCATAGCCTGATAGGGGAGGCAGACGCTGAACAAATAAGTAAAAATTTCAGATAGGAATAAATGCCATGAAGGAAATAAAATAGGAAGCTATTTTAGAGACTGGACTGTGGGATGAGGAGGGCAAGTGTGCTTGAGAAGGGGTAATCAAGGAAGGCTCCTTGGGATAGGTGCCATTGGAGCTATGATCCAAATGACCAAAATGATCCAACTGTGGAATTTGAGGACCAAGGACGTTCCAGGCAAGTGCTCCCTGAGGCAGGAGCAAGGTTGGCAGGTTCGAAGAATCAAGAGAAGGGCGCTAAGGCAGGAGCACAGTGGGAGAGGAGAAGCACGTGGGGGTGAGGTTGGCCAGGCAGGCCAGATTACATAGGATCCTGGAGACCACAGCTGGGCATTTCAAATGAAATGAACATGCCACTGTTCTGACCCTTGGTTGCTTCCTCTTTTGCCATGCAGGGATGTTCACCCAGCACAGCAGCTGGTGCTTAGTAGGTGCTCAGTCAGGGGCGGTGGCTGCCCTCCCCAGTGAGTGTGCCAGGTAGTCTGCCTCTAAAGACCTGAGAAGTTGGACTCCTTTCTCTCCTGGTCAGGACTCTCCCAACCTCTGGGCTTCTGCTCCTGCCATTCCCCATGCCCCCAGGAGCACACTTCTCTCCTCTTTTCACCTCACCAGAGTCAATCCAAATGCAGACCAGCTGGAGAGAGGAAGCCTTCCTGGCTCCCAGCCTGACTCCCAGAGTTTCATGGTGACTCTCACAGCCTGTCCCTGTCACTAGATCTGCCTCCAGCTCCCACCCCAGCTCTCAAATTCACTTCTGATTGTTTCCAGAGTGCCCTGGTCAGCAGCTTTAAGCTGGGCCTCAGTGCACTCAGGAGGCAAGGAACCCGGAAGTTGAGAGCAAGAGCCTGGGAGCCGTGGCCACGGTGCCATTGGCCAGCCTTGTGCTGTGGGCAGGGACCCCACCTCTGTGCCTCCAAGTCCCCATTGGGAAGATGGAGATGAAGGTGGCTCCTTCCGGAGGCCGCAGCGAGGATGGATGAAACAAGCATGCAAAGCACTTGGCACATGACTGAAACTCCTTCACTCACTCAGTACATATTTACTGAGCACTTGCTATCTGTTAAGCACTGGAGATACCATGGTGAGCAAGAGAGAGACAAAAATCCCTACCCTTGCAGAACATACATCCCACAGGGCAATACAGGTACAATACCAACAAACACGTAATTAAAAACATAACGTATGGCCAGGTAGTGATTTGGGCCATGAGGAAAATAGAGCAAGGAAGGGAATGGAGTATAAAGGGTTTTTCATTTCCTGTTTTAGAAAGCACAGTCAGGGGAGGCCTACTTTGAGGAGGTAAGGTCTAAACTGAGACCTGAATGAAATAAGGGAGGAGGCCTTAAAGATATCTGGGGGAAGTGCATTCCAGGCAGCAGGAACAGCAGGTGCAAAGGCCCTGGGGTCAGAGCAAGCTTGGGATAGTTAAAGAACAGCAAAGAGGCCATAATGGCGGGAGCAGAAGGAGTGAGAAGTGGCTTTGGGAGATGGAGTCAGCGAGTGCGCAGGAAGCTGGAGCTCCTTCTAAGTGACCAATGGTCCCATCCTGTGTTGAGAGCCTATATGACCTGAATAGAAGTGATCTTGACCTCAGACCCCCAACCCCTCACCCCTCATCTAGAAATCAGGCTTCAGGAATCAAAACATTGATGACAGGGAGCCTGGGATAGGGTGTTCATGCTGGACAAGGAACAAGGGTGGAGGTACTCACACCAGCTCCGCCGGGCATTCACTGTGAGGCCTCAGGCTGTTCATTTCCTTCTCTGAACTTTGACTTCCTCTTTATGTAAGTTAAGTCAGAATGATCACCAGATTCCAAAACTTTCTGACAACAACTGCAATAATAATAGCTGACATTTATTGAGTGCTTGCTATTGCCAGGCGTGTCACTATGTGCCAACATAGAAACTCATGGCATCCCTGTACCAACACTATGTGGTTAGACCCAATCTCCAGATAAGAAAACTGAGACTCAGAACTGAACATTCAGCACAACTCTTCCCACCAAATGCCTCCCTTTCCCCCCAGGGGCTTCTTTCAACTTTAGCTTTCAAAGATTTCCCCAAGAAAAAAACATTTCAAAGTTAGATTGCTGGAAACACAAAATTTGTGAAGCCCTCTGAGATGCATGTTTTCCACATATGAACTTATTCATTCATCACAAAACCCTGGAAGGAAAAGAATATTAATAGCTCCATGTTTTAGATAGGGAGATGGGTTCAGAGAGGCAAAGATACTCGCCCTGAGTCACACAGCTCATCGTGGGCAGAGGCAGGAGATTAACATGTGTGAATGCGTCCAAGGCTTTCCACACACCAGCCTCCCTCCCCAACAAAAGGGTTCACATCCTGGGAAAAAGAGGTCCACACGATGGGATGCACGTATGAGTGCCCGCCAACCAGTGACTCCAAATTTAGAGGCAGACATGAGGCTAAACTTCCCAGACCCCTTCCTGGGAGAACCGATGCTCAGTGTTGGTTCTGCTGGGTATCCATCTCCTGTCGCTGATGTAACAGATGGCCTCAAATTTCATGGCTTAAAACCACACACAGGTATTCTCTTACAGTTCTGGAGGTCTAAAACCTGAAATCATTTTCACCGGGCAAAAGCCAAGGTGCAGTCAGGACTGGAGCTCCCGGAGACTCTAGGGGGGATCCGTCCCCTTCCTCTTCCAGCTTCTAGAGGTCACCTGCAGTCCTTGGCTGGGGCTCCATGACACTGCTTTTTCTCTCTCTGCTTCTGTCATCAGTCTACTTTACAGGACCCTTGTGACTGCGTCAGATCCAAGCAAGACCACCTCCCCATCTCAAGACTGGGCCTAATCCCATCAAGGTCCCTGGGCCAGGTGAGGCAACAAAGTCTGGGGCCCTGGCGATGCGATGGCAACCCCTCTGGGGGCCAGTATCCAGCCTGCCACAGGCCGGGAGACTTCCTTTACGTAGCAGCCCACCAGGCCTCGTGGCTCCTAGAAGGTCAGCCAGTGGCCCCTCATTTTACCCAGGAAGCCAAGGCTCTGCGCAGGGCAGACTCGCCCAAACCCTCAGGCTGTCACGGGAAGCTGGGCTGGCAGCCCACCTCGTGGATTCCCAGACAAGACACACATCCAGGCCATGAGTCTACACTCCTTGAGGGATAGGAAGCCAACTCCGAAAGGACAGTAAAGAGCACTGAGGCGCCTCCCTTTTCGGATCTTTCTTCCTCCTGATTACTTCCAAAAGAAAGTCTTATTTGGTATTAGTATGTCTTTAATGGCTCTCTTGATTATTTTCCTCCCTTTGGAACCAAGAAAAGGCAGGACTCAGGCCTCTGGCTTCAAGCGGGCAGAGGGATGCAGCCAGAAGTAACCAATATTGGATATTTAGATATGTATTGCTATAGCTTTCTTCTACTAATCATTCATGATTCTGGCTTTCCATACATGAGTAGTAATGTAAAATTTCCTTTTTAAGTCAATGTATTTAAATTCAAAAGGGCTGAGGGAGGGGAGCAAAATGTAACTCAAATAATACTGAATGGTCAGGGGATCTTCCAAAATGACCTTGAGTGGTATTGGGATGATAAAGCCAAATCAGACCCCATGCCACTTGCAGGTGTGTATGGACAAATTCCTTTTCCAAGCTCTTTGGGGTTCAATTTACATGACCCAAGTTAAAAGTACATGGCAGTGCCTGGCCAGAGAAAGTGCTTGATTCACTGGACTCATGATATTTTTCCAAGAAGCCTGTGCTAGAGGAAAACTCAAGGGGCCTCTCAGAATCCTGGCCCCCTGTATTCCAAAATCCATGAATAAGAGAGAAGTGACTGAAATAATATTTAGTAGCTGTGTGACCTTAGAAACATTATTAACTTCTCTGGATCTCACTTTGCTCATTTGTAAAAAATAGGAGTAATCATAGTTCCTACTTCATAAGGCTGACATAAAGAGTAAATGAGCTAAAAGTGAAAGCCACTTTAAACAGCATATAGAAAATGTCCAAAATCATTTCTTTTATCAACTACTATTAGTACTATTATTAAGTTTCCATTATTTATTGGCCATTGTTCTGGAACATTCCTGTATCTGTTCTTAATTAATTCTCACACAGCCCATGGGAGGGCATGAGTCCTTCCCATTTCACCAATGAGGAAAGCATAGCTCAGAGGTGTGGAGTCTCCAGCCTGGGTGCCCCTGCCTCATGGTGTCAGTGCCAGGACACAGACTGGGATCGGCCCAACTCTAAGGCCCAACTCCTTCCACCAAGTCAACTTCTCTGAGCCTCAGTTTCCTCATCTGCAAAGTGGGAGAGCTAACTATTATTATTTATATTATTATGGCTGATGGAAAAAGAAACTGAGGCCCAGAAAAGACAAATGACTTCCTCAAGGATAGAAAGCAAATATGTGGAATGATAATCTAGATCTAATTCAAAAGTCTCAAAACTGGGAATGAAATGACCATTTTTCTAGTTACCCATCTAAATCCCGACCCCCGACCCCCCACACACACATCCCACCCTGAGAATTAGGCAAATACAACAAAGTGGAAATCTGACCTTACAGATGTACTGCCATCCCCTAAAAAGATCCACTACCGTATATGCTAGCCCTTATGACACCTTTGCACAAATTAGGAAAAAAGGTAGCTCTAGTATGCACAGCTCGGCATATGGTATACAGCTTGGTTCAGCCTCACTTGCCTTCCCAGGGCCACTTGTGCAGTGCTCAATACTCCATATCAGTCCTGCCCAGAACAACCCCAAATTCCTGCTCCTCAAGGCATTCTTAGAACCAGTCACCTGTGAGTGCCCATCCTAAGAACTCATCTTGGCCAAACAGTCTCAGTGGTACAAGGCAGGAAAAGGGGCAAGATTTCTCTGCAAATACATGGAGCTGGTGTTTATTTGCAAGCCTCCTTTAATAGTCCTGTCTGCCCAGACTGGCTGTCCAAAGCCATTCCCCATATCTCCAACTACCAGTCCAGTCATTCAAGCTTGGAAATCTTTAAGGAGTCTGTCCAGTAGCAACCTGGCTTCTCAAGGCTCTGGCACTCTTTGTAGCAAGAGTTGGGTCCCCGGTGGCACAGGAAATTGCAACCACTGCATTCCAGAACTGCATCCCACTCAGCATATTTCCTCCCTGCTGACAGCGTTCCCGAGCCAGGAGGACATAATGTAAGAATTGTTCCCCCCAGATCTGCCCTAGGTATTGACCCCTGGCTCCCCATGGGCCAGATCTCATCAGCTGCCAGGGGACAGGTGCATAGGGCCTGGAGACATCACCAAGCAGGAAAACCAGGGCCCAAAGAGGGACAATTCCTCTCTTCAAGACCACACAGCAAATGGCAAATGCCCAAGCACCTCGGACTTCCTTTCCAATCTAATATCTGGCATGTTTACAGAACTTGCAGAAGCTTTTGGTAACCCATTTGTACAATACAACCCGCACTAGTGGCTCCAGATTCTCTGTATAAGAGGCTTATAAGTGGCAACCTGTGGGGGTGGGGACGGATGCAGAAGACACTTATCCTGAAGGTACATTTGCACAGCAAGTGAATGGTTTTAAGCAAGACCACCAGCCTTTGTTTGGGTGGCTGTCAGAGGGAATGACTGATTAAGATGGCAGGAATTGTCCTAAGTCTGCATTGTCATGGCAAACTCACTCTGCTCTAAATGCATGCCACAGATCAAAAAAAAATTAAAAACGAGTAATATTCTCTGAAGATGCTTTTATTTGCATTGTATATTAAATCGAGAAACATGTTAGTTATTACTATCCAAGAACATAAATATTATTATATGGGACTGGGGGGAGACTTCAAGTATGCTGGTAGAGATTTTGAGGGTGATCAAGGCCCCCTAAGCTAGACCTGGCTCCTGGGGAGCGGCCCTGGTTTATCGGTCACCTAGAGGCAGTGACATCTAGGGCCACAAGAAAGGCCTCCACCAGGGATGGACAAGTGGTTCTCACTGAACTATAACTAACGAGCAAGTGTAAAGCATGGTGGTTGAAAGGAGGCTCTGTGTTTGAGTTTTGTACCCGCTGTGCAACATCAGGCAAGACACCTAACCTTTCTGAACCTCCATTTCCTTATCTGTCAAATAGGGATGCTAACAGCAGCTGCCTCCCGGGCAGCTGTGGACAATGCCTGAGAAGCTCTCAGCATTGGCTGAGACAGTCAATGCTGTGAAGTATCATACTTACCAGTCTTAACACTATCACAGGGGGTTACAGGCACCCACTGTTATCTCTCCCTGCTGTCGTCACGCTCTTTGGGTTCACAGGAAGATGGATTCACTGTGAAGCTAATGAAGCTTAAGTTTCAGAGCCCCTCCTGAGCCCTGCACTTAATCTTGTATTTGTAAATCTGTATTCCTTTTCTTAAAGAGAGCCCCTCAAAGAGTGTATGCTTCAGGCCCCATGACACATGGGTCTGCCCCTGGGCTCACAGATCTCGCCAGAAGGCAAAGCAGAGAGAAGCGATCAGATCCCCACTGAGGACACAGACCCTGCATGATTCATCTCGTCTTCCCCAGAGCTCAGCCCGCGGTCTCACAGGCCACAGTCAAGGCTCATCTATCCATCCGCCCACTACTGACACGTCACAAAGTGAGTGCACTTGCTTGCCCAGTCCCTTATATCAGTCCCAAGAAGCTGGCTGGGTGATGGCCCCATTTACACAGAAAAGAAAAGTGAGACACAAAGAAGAAAGAAGTTGGGGTTAACTAGTGGCTCAGAGTAGACTGGTTTAGCATTTGTTCTTTCTCTTGCAAGTCAAAGAAGGCCAACAGCTTGGATAACATCACATTAAAGCAGTTACTTGTGTGTTAGTGCTGGGTCTCCTGGATGCCCCCTCGCTGCTCGTGCCCAAGGAGGAGTCCTGCTTCCAGACAGCCCTCTCTAAACACCTCTCCCAGCTCCCCTGGTCTCAGCTGCTCACTGCTGGGTGACACACCACTAAATCACCTCCTCTGTCTACTTTTGCTTTGGTGGTTTAACTGTCTCCTCACTGAGAGTTGGAGAAGCAACTTCCTGGAGGTAAAAGCCTTGTCCTAAGTGGCTTGTGTCCTCCTTTAGTGCCCAGGAGGGGCTGGGCATGGGTGAGGGACCCAGCAGAGACCTGAGGTGCCACCTCCATGGAGCCCCTTTCATGCTGATTTTCCTAAGGACACCCTGATTTCAACCTGCAGCCTGTGATCTTTAGGGACTGCTTTCTTGGGGGTCTGAAAACAGCATGGGTTCTGGACTGTGACAAGTCAGGGACCGGATCCCCACTCAGCCCTGTGCTGTGTGACTCTGAGGAAGTCCCTTCCCTCAGGTCTCTCTGAGCCGCTGACTCCCACCCGCCACCCCGGCCCCCAGAAAATGGGGTAAGTAATCCTCACCCTCCAAAGGGCATGGAAATGATTAAGTGAAGTGATGGCCGAAAGGCACCTTGCCCCTCATTAAGTCTTGGCTGTCCCTGTCATGTAAGGCCCAGCCAATGCATATTAAACACTTACTGCATACCAAGTGCAGCTGGAAGAGACTCACACGTATTGCCTCCTTTACTACTCACCACAAGCCTACGGATCTCCCCCCTTTTTACACATGAGTGGAGCGAAGTTCCCAGAGGTTGGGAACACACAGCACCCCACGCCTCTCTGGAGCACGATCTGGAGAAACGCCAGCAGAAGTGCCATGCTCCAGCAGCCTGGGGGGCTCAGGCTCCAAGGAGCTGCCCGGCGGGGAAAGCGGGCTCGGAGTTGAGGGGTGTCCACAGCCGACGCAGGGTCAAGGGAGGGGGAGAGCGCGTCCGGCGAAACCGTCTCCACTAGGACCTGGGAGGCTTGGGCGGAGGGGTCCTGGCGCGGCCCGGGCGGGCGGGATGGGGTGGCGGAGACCCTGGCGCGTTACCTTGGGCGGGAGGGTGAAGAGCACGGGCAGCAGGACGAGCGGCGTGAGCAGCAGCACCAGAGGTCGCCGCGCGCTCCACACCTTCTTGGCCACTGTAGCCAGCGCCGCCATCTGCGCGGTCGCCCCGGGAGCCCGACCGGTCCGCGACTGCCCGTGCCTGGCCTCGGCGCCGGCTTAAAGCCTGGGGGAGGGTCCGGGGAGGGGACTGCGCTTGGGGGCCCGCCCTCTCCCTACTCCTTCCGAAGGCCGGGGTGGAAAAGGGCCCGAGAAGTTACGCGCGAGAACCGAGGAACCAGGACTCCAGCCCCGAAAGCAGCGGACGTCTAAGCTCTGGGCACCTGGGCAGGCTGGCTTCACCGCTCCTCGCCTGTAAATGGGCCATGATGACAACTGGAGCACTTACTGTTACTCCCTGGGCTCACAGCCTGCCTCTGCCAGTATCACCTGCGTGGCCTTGAGCAACAGCCTCTCAGCCTCAATTTACTCATCTGGAAAATGGGGCTGCCGATGAAAACAGTCTCCACCAGACATGCCGGTTGTTGGGAAGTGTCAAATTAATGGGGTTAACTAAGTGTCAACTGCTTAGCATAGCACCTGGCACACAGCAAGTGCTCAGGAGGAGTCGTTACTGCTATTGACACTGTTATTGGTGTCTTCTCCAGATGGGTCACCTGTAGTAGGCTGACACCCAGAGGTCCCTCCCCGACACCCCTGCTTCTGCGATTTCCTGGCTCAGTAAATTCTCTGAACTTCTGACAAGAAGCAGGGCTACTGACAAGGGGATGTTACTTCCTTCCCTCCTCTGATTGTCCCACCTGAAAAACTGTCTGGAAAGAGAAAAGTGCTGAAGAGGGAGGCCCAGGACAGGGACCTTCATTTGCTCACTGCTGTCACGAGTGCCTAGGTCTGAGCCTGCACATAACATGTGCTCAGGGAACAAAGGGATACATACAGGAGAGTGGCATTCTTTGTCATTTCAAGCCTGTCTCTCACACCTATCTATATTTTTCTCCTACTTTTATCAAACATGTCTTGGGTACCAAGTGCCGTGTGAGTTGCTTTAAAAGCATCATCATATGAAGCCTCTATGAAGTGTGTGCTGTTGCTGTTCCATTTCCCAGGAGGAAATTAGCACTCCCAAAGATGGTTATGCTTCCCCACACAGGGCAGCCTCTTTTTGTTGATCTCCACCCATCAGCAGTTCCCTGTAGTTTGTGCCTTCAAGCTCCTTCCATTTGCACCCACACTCCCACCTGCTTGAGAGGTCGCCAGGCAGATGCCATTTGGACTAATTTTAAAGATGGAGCAACCGAGACCCGGAGAGTTTGAGTAACCTGCACCTACCACAACTTTTTCTCAAGTCTCCCTCCCTTCCTCTCCATCTGTCTGTTGGCTTCCTTCCTTCCTTAGGACTACCAAAACCATGACTTAGTGAGCTCCCGTTTACTGAACATCTATTACAAGCCAGGCTCCGTGAGGTCCACATGTCACGAGCCACTCCTCAATGAACCCTGGTCACCCTCTGCAGAAAATGCTGAAATATGTGCAAAGTGGCTTAATGGTTGAGTCAGGCTCCAAGTAACGGCACACCTGGTTCAGATCAAATCCCAGCAGGCCACTTACCAGCTGTGTGACCTTGGGCAAGACTTTCAAAACCCAGTTTCCCCTTCTATGCAGGCAGTGTCAATCACAGCGCCTCCTAGCTCTGTGAGGAGCCCCTGAGTTAAAGCACGCAAAGCACACAGAGCCCAGGAACAGTGAACCCCATGCGTTAGCTGCTACTACTATTTGGTTAAGCAGATGTCCGTCTGTGACACATAGGCAGGTGCCTGTGAAAGGAAGACATTGCACATGAACAGTAGAGAGACAGGCGAGCAGCTTTGGGAAAAGGAGAAACTGCCCCAAGAAGAGGAAGGCAAAGTCAACCCCATGGTCCATTATAATTAGCAACAGAAGCAGAAGCCAGCAGATGCCAAGCATGATAACCTTAACTATGGGTAAGAAAGTGAATCAGGGTCTTGATTCATCCAGTACTGTCCATGCAGGGTCGCCATGGGGTGGCTATGTCTCTTGAGCAAAGGGTATAGCTACAGCCAGGCGGCCTCTCCATACAGTGTCAGTAGGGTCTGCTAACTGTTCCCTCCCCACCCTCAGGTTAGCTCAGCTGTGCTCTACACTCCACCTGGAGAGCTTTAAAAAATTCTGATGTCCAGAACCCTACCCTTAGAGAGTCTGATTTAATTATTTGGGCTGTGGCTTAGGCACCAATATTTTTAAAAATCTCCCAATGGATTCTAAAATGAAGCCGGTTAAAAACCACTGTTTGAAAACTCCACTACTTTCCAGCACCCCACCCCTCTAAAATCTAATCATCCTTTGCCAGATTCTGGTGGAATCATTTCCCTGATGCAGAATCCGAGCTGGCTTCTGTTACAACAAATCAAAAGCTCTCATGACTGTCCCGGGTTTGCACAGAACCTTGCCACTAACATCTTCAGGGCCTGGGCATGGTCTAAGGCAGATGTTTGGTCAATATATTTTAAATTAATTAATTATTAAATTAATATTTGCATACCAGATTTGGTTTTCCTCATCAGTAAACTTGGGGTTAATCCTCTGTCTGTTTTTCATTCATTTCATTCAATAAATATTTCTCAAGTGTCAACTATATGCCAGTCTGTCAATATACTACTGAATAAGACCCCAAAATTACAATCCCTGCTCTCATGGAACTTACAGTTGGAGACTGGATGTCAGAGCAAGAGGAGAAAAATAATACTAAAAAAAGAAATGAGCAAAGATGATGAGGGCTATGGAGAAAAACAAAATAGAGAACAGAAATAGCGAGTGATGGGTTGGGATGCTATTTTAGATAAGACAGTCAGGGAAGCATGGATGGTTAGTGACCAAACAAAGTAAATAAAGCAGAGACCTAAGGAAAGTGAGCGAGTGGGCCCTGTGGGTACGTGAGGGAAGAATTCCAAGAAGGAAAAGCCAAGTGCAACGGCTCCAATGCAGGAGCAAACTTGACACATCCTAGGTCCAGCAAGGAACTGGAATGTAGAGATGGAACCGAAAGGTGGCCCAGTGACTGGACGACACAAGATCTTGGAGGTCTGGGTAAGGACTTTGGGATTTACTCTACGTGATGGGGGTCACTGCAAGGATTTAAGCAAAATGCATATTCTTCTTTTTTTTTTTTTAACAGCTTTGTTGAGGTGTAATTCTCATACCATACAATTCACCATTTAAAGTGTACAATTCAATAGTTAGTATATTCGCAGAGCTGTGCAACCATCACTAAAATCAATTTTACAATATTTTTATCACCCCAAAAAGAAACCCCAAACCATTAATGAGAGCCATTTCCATTTCCCCCCGACCCCTGCAGTCCTAGACAGCCATTAATTTACCTTCTCTCTCTATAGATTTGCCTATTTTGGACATTTCATAGAAATGGAGTCAGACAGTATGTGGTCCTTTGGGATTAGCTTCTTTTACTTGGTTGCGGGGCATCTATGCTGTAGCATATATCAGAACTCTGTTCCTTTTCATGGCCAAATAATGTTCCATTGTATGGACAATACATATTATTTTATCCATTCATCAGTTGATGGACATTTGTTTTCTATTTTTTTTTAGCTATTATAAATATAATGTTGCAATTAACACTCACTTACAAGTTTCTGTGTGGACATACGTTTTCATTTCTCTTAGGTTTTTATTCCATTCCAGGAGTGGAATTACTGGATCATATGACATCTGTGTTTAACCTTTTGAGGAACTATCAGACCATTTTCTAAAGTAGCTGCACCATTTTACAATCCCACCAGCGATGTATGAGGGTTCCAGTTTCTTCATATCCTAGACAACACTTAATATTATCTGTCTTTTAAAATCAGAGCCGTTCTGGTGGGTGTGAAGTCGTGTCTCATTGCGTAATTTTCATTTAAAGGATCCCTCTGGCTGAGATGATAGTGGCTTGGACCACAGGAGTGATCGTGGAGGTGGCAAGAAAGGATTCAATTCTGGATATATTTCCGACTGTAGAGCTGACAGGTCCTGCTGACAGTGTGGCGAGGCTATGAGAGAGAGAGAGTTGGGGCTGGGGTGAAATGAGATAATAGAATGCATCTCAATGTAAGAGGCAAACCAATGAAGAAACACAAGACAATGTTATGTTGTGATAACATTTAATCACATGGAATGAACGTTATTCCCTATCTCCATTTTCTTAAACTTTCAATTACTCTTTGGAGAAAGTCTCAGTTGTGTATTGGTAATCCCTTTAATACCTCATTATTTGCCAATCTTCTTTTGTAACACAGAGAGAGAGACTTTGGCAGGCAATAGCATCTTCCTGGAATTGTCAACATTGTTTTAGTTCTTTTGTAAATTTATTCTTATAATTTAATTTTTTTACTTAGGGCAAATGATTTTATTACTACTTGTGACTTAGGGAAAATTATTTTATTAATACCTGTGACTTTTTAAAAAACTTCCTTTAAAATTAGATCTATTTAAGTTTATAATATGAACAATTCAAAGAAAACCATTAAGTAACTCATAGTGCAGAGAGTGCATGCCTATGGAAAAATTCCAAAATGTAGATGTGAGACCTGTGAAGTAGCAAGATGGTAAGAGAAATACACCAGGGTACAGTTGGGTTCTCCCACCTGGGTACAGTTGATGCTCATTTCCCATCAAGGTCATTCTCATCATTCCTGCAAACCCCAAAGGCAAGCCATTTCCCAACAGACACATTCCAGGCTGTGAGGAAACTTTCTCCAGTGACCTTTCAGCTTGAAGACTTGACCCCAGCTAGTCCATTAACAGGCTTCATCAAAGCCTCCAGCCAGGCTAGGGTCAGATGACCAGAGATGGAGGCCAGCCAGGGAGCACTTTGGACCTTGGAAGCCTGGGCATGGGAGGGGAGGGTGTTCCGAACTAGAAAAGTATTCCTGAGGAGCCTGACCAGCTGACATCATCGAAACTCTGGTCCATTTCTCAAAGCCCAAGCGGAGCCAGTCGGGACCAAGGTGTATCACACTCAGGGCTGACTCTCCTGCCCTGAAAACCATGGAGAGGTTAAGGGTACAATAGTTGATATTAGGGCAGAAGTTTCGACCTGGTGGCTTGTGTGTAATGATATTATTATTAATAACAGCAAGCATGTATACTGCCCTTGCTATGTGCCAAGCACTGTTTTTCCCTGGGCCTGAGTTTCCTTAAATGAAATGAGGACAATAATAATAATGGTAACTCGCAGGGATGTCATAAGAATTAACAGGCGAGGGTATAGCATTTACACATAGTAAGTGCTCAGTAATGAACAACAAATATTATTTCTGCTTGTGGCAGATTTTATTTTCCAAAGGTGGTACCATTATATATTCTCCATCCCATATCCTCTTCCTTCAATGTGACTGACACTCTTACCACTGACAGGTGGAGTCCATGTTCCTATCTATTGAGTGTGGGAGCTTGTGATTTGGGTGGGAGCTTGTGATGCCCCAATCAATAGAACATGGCAGAAGTGATGCTAAATGCCTTCCAAGGCTAAGTTCTAGAAGGGGACAGCTCCTGCCTGGTTTGCCCACTCTTGGGACTCTCATCCTTGAAACCCAGCCATCATATTTGAAGTTAAATTAGATCAGGCAGAAAATCCACATAGAGAGGACCCTGTGGAGAGAAACTGAGATTCCTAGCCAATGGCCAACCTCAATGAGTGAATAAGTCTTCAGATGATTCCATCCCCTAGCCCTGGAGTCTTCTAGGTGAGGTCCCAGATGAGGTGGAACAGAGACAAGCCATCCTGTGCTGCCTTGTCCCAGCTTCTGATCCACGTAATCCATGAGCACAATACATGGTTGTTTTAAGTCATTAAATTATGGATTAATTTGTACATTGCAATAGATAGCTAATACTTTTACCACTGTCACTGGTATTACCTGGAGAACAGCTTATAGGAAGGAGAATTCATAACACATGAGGTCCTTAGCTGAGTGACTTGGACCTTAGATTAATGCAAGGGGAAAGGTGGCTCCAAGGCTGGGCCCATCAACTCCCTTTCTTTGTTTCTGTCCCTTTAACATCGATAAGGAAGTAGACTGTGGGAGGGAGTTCGAAAGAACTTTCACAGTGGTGGATGATTTGACAAACATTTATTTCCATCCCCTATTGGTTGAGTACATCGGGCAGATGAGGAAACTGAGGCTCAGGCATTTGTCCAAGGTCACCCTGCTAGTGCCTGATGGACCTGAAATTCTAATGATGCACACCGCTACTCTTCCTCTCTCCACCACTCCTGAATACTGAACTGCCCTCTTTGTTGGAATTATCAAAAGAGCAAGGATTTAGCATAATGTCCACTGAGTGAGGGAATTTAGCATGTGTCTGAAATCCAGAGGTACCCTCCTCTAAAGGAGAAATCTTTTGTTCCTTCCCTTGTCTCCAAGTAGGAAATTCCTGAAAACATCCTAGCCAGTAAATGTTCACCTTCCCTTTCAAGACGGTCAGAAAGACAGGTCACAAACCCTTCCATCCAAGTATCCAGAACCCTCTTTACCTCAGTTGAGCACATTCTATGCCCCAGGTGCTTCCCCAACGTTCTCTCATTTCATTTTGCAACCACCCTTCCAGATGGGCATGGTGATCTCCATTACAGAGGAGGAAACAGAAGCTCAAAGATGCCCACTCTGACACCAAAGCTTGTGCTGTTAACTCTCAACTAGACAGTCACTTAAGCCTGCCACTATGGCCACCATAGGGCAGATTTAGGAAACCCCAGATTGGTGGGAGCTGACTGTGTGTCAGGTGTGCAAGACTGAGTTGGGACACAAGAGGCCATATAAGTTAGGTTTCTCAGGCCGTTGGCACCTAAGGCAAACTAGAGACAGTGTCTCTACTCATAATTTTATTATACTAATATTAGCATGAAAAATAACTATCTTTTATTGAGGGATAATGCTTACTACTTATAAAATAATGTTCCAAGCACTGTGCTAAGAACTTCATATAGAAATTAATATAAAACTTTATAGTGGGGTGGTACGATGGTGGCTCGGTGGCAGAATTCTTGTCTGCCATGCCGGAGACCCAGATTCAATTCCTGGTGCCTGCCCATGCCAAAAACAAAACAAAAAACTTTACAGTGGCCAACATATTTTTTAAAAAGACAAAAAAAATCAAATATTGCAGAGAATATCTTTGTAAGAATAAATAAGAAACTGGTTACATTGCTTGCCTCCTGAGAGTCGTGCTGAGAGGCTGAGGATAGCAGGGACAACCCACAACCAAGCACCCCTTTGTCCTTTAGGAAAATTCCCCTGGATTAGATGACCAGCTTTAGAAAAAACATTCCATCTCCTTTGCAGATAAGTGTGTCCATGCAATTAAGATCTGGCCAATGAGAAGTTAACAGAAATTGTTCAATGGGATTTTTTATTTATTTATTTATTAATTAAAAAAATTTAGCAAACAAAATAAAACATTAACATAAATAATCAGTAATTCACAATATCATCACTTAGTTGCATATTTATCATTTCTTAGAACATTTGCATCCAATCAGAAAAAGAAATAAAAAGACAATAGAAAAAGAAAGAAAACGAAAACAGAAAAAAAAAAAAGATTATACCTACCATACCCCTTACCCCTCCCTTTCACTGATCACTAGCATTTCAAACTAAATTTATTTTAACATTTGTTCCCCCGATTATTTATTTTTATTCCATATGTTCTACTCGTCTGTTGACAAGGTAGATAAAAGGAGCATCAGACACAAGGTTTTCACAATCACACAGTCACATTGTGAAAGCTGTATCAGTTGAATGGGATTTTTAAGTCAAGCTGAATGGGATGGTTAGGTTCATGTGTCAACTTGGCCAAGTGATGATGCGCAGTTGTCTCTCAAGCATGCACTGGCCTGTTACTGTGAGGACATTTCTTGGACTTAAACCATCAGCACACTGGTTGCATCCACGGCTGATTACATCTACAGTCTGCTAGGGAGAGTGTCTTCTGCAATGAGAGACGTTTAATTCAACCATGGGAAAGCTTTTAAGGGTGAGGTGACCACTTCCACAGTCAGAACAGAGAACTTTCTTCTCTACTTCAACCATCAGCCTCTCCTGGAGAATTCATTGAAAACCCTCATTGGAGTTGCCAGTTTGCAGCCTGCCCTACAGAATTTAGACTTGTGCATCACTGCAGTTGCATGAGACATTTTTATAAAATCTCATACTATCTACAGGTATCTCCTGTTGGTTCTGTTTCTCTGGAGAACCCTGACTACTACAGGTTCCTTTTGCTCTTCTTCTCCCTTCCTCCTTCTTACCTCTTGAAATATGGGTAGATTGGCTCGAGTCCAGCAGCCATCTTGGTTCATGAGTAATGAGCAACTTGTTAAACTGGTGGCCCCCGAAGAACCAAGCCTCCTCATATTCATATCCTTGTGTAGTCCCCTCCCACAATGATTCTGGGCTTGGCTATGTGACTGGCTTTGGCCAGTGGGATATCAGCAAATGTAAGGCAAACAGAGGCTAATAAGTGCTTGCACATTAAGTCTTGACTTCTTCAAATGCTCCCCCTTACAGCCAGCTTCATACTGAAAAGAGGCTTGAGCTAGATTACTGAGTGATGAAAGGCCCCATAGCCTGGGGCCCAGGAACATGAGAGGCCATCTTGGATATCTCAGCCCCAGCTAAGATCCCAGCTGAATACAGCCACCTATGTGACCTCAACTGCACCGTATGGAGCAGAAGTGCCCAACTGAGCCCAGCCAAACATGGAATTAAGAGAAAGACTGATGTAGTTTCAAGTTTTGAGCTGGTTTGCAATGCAGCAATAACAACTAAAACATGAGGATGTTGAGAATGGAAGGTGCACACTTAAGGATTACAGAGAAGATGAGAGCTGAGATGCTTGATGAATGTACAGAATTACCTCTGTACTTATTTTATGAGACCAATAGACTTTGGTGTTGAAGCCTTGTAGGTTTACATTTCCAGTTATCTGCAACTGAAGTTGATATACTGGGGGACAGGAGCTAGCAGGGAACTTACTCTCACATTATACCCTAGGAAGGATGCTGCGATGCATGGGCAGCGCCCTCTTCAGGAATAAAAGACCCCAGCTGCTGGGAATGCCACCAGCAGCCAACCCTCAGCTGTCAGCCCTCTTTGGGGTTAACTCAGCTGAACAGAGCTGCCTCAGCCAACATCGTGTTTCCTTCCCAGCTGGCCTGCATCCCAATAAACTGATTGAAGCAGATATCCCAAGCCCTTCACACAACTTGGGACAACTCTGAAGGGCCATCCCATTCCTGTGATCGACGAAGGTCTTTGCTGAGACTGAATCACAGCTTGCCCCCTCCTTCTGCGCAGTCTGTTTCCCTCCCTTCTCTTCCCCAGGTGTGAATCCCAAGGGCACAGCCAAACGAATTCCCTGCACACTAATCTCAGATCCTGGGGAACACAATCTGCAACATGGCCTTTTTAACCTTTGATCTTTGTACTATCTGTACTACCTGAAAAAAATAAAAAGAGTTCATAAAGAAATATGGATCACAGTGTAGGTTCTCTATGAAACAGGAGTTAGGAATGCAAAAGGTCTGTTGGGAATAACACCTGTAATTCCCAGGGATGGGGAAAAGCAGGGCTGAGCAGACAGGGCCACCAGGCAGCAAGCAGACCTAACGGTCCCTCGGGAGAGAAAGCTTGCCCGTTGGGAGAGCTCTGCCTGGGGTGGGTTGGCACGTGTACCACCAGCTTGCTCAACAGGCCTCTGGGCTGGGGGCTCCACTTGGAAGAGTATGACCTTGGCTTGAAAGGCTGTCAGCCTCCTGCACTCCTTATAGTCTAACAGTGAGGCCTTTTCAAAAGGGGGTCAGAGAACGTGTCTCCACATCTGCTGCTAACTGAAAGGGCCATTTAGCAGTCATCCAATTCCATATAGGTGTCCCACTTAACAGATCAACAAACTGAGGCTCCCAGAGTGTCTGGCCCAATACCCTGCAGGGAGTCAAGGTTGCAATTATACTAGTTTCCAGCCCCGGGATCATGGAACAAGAACTCAAGCCAACACATGGGAAGAGAAGGCAAGCTCAGCTGTGATCTCCTGCCAGCAAAGGCCACATCTGCTCCTACCCTGCTGGTTTTCCACTGCCTGGCACAGAGTGGGTGAAAGGTAAAGATGAGTTGGATTAATTTTGAATTAGGTACAAATCCCAACACTCAGCACTCCCTCTGGGATGGCAGGCTACAGGGCTTCCTGGTGACACAGCCCTGAGCAATGGTCAGCACTACCAACTTACTGAGCCCACAGTGGAAGAAGAAGCAGAGTCCAGAATCATCTGTTTATTCATTCGACAAAAGTTGATCGAGTTCAATTCTGTACCAGGCCTTGTGCTGGGCACTGGGGCTCCAACGCAGAATGAGGCAACTAGCGTCTCTGCCTTCATGCAGCTCACAATCTAGTGGGGAAAGCAGTGTAAACGCCAGCCCATAAGTGTGCCTGTGGTGGTTATAAAACATGGCCACACACAGTCTGTGGTTCCCCTGCCACTGTGAGGCAGGGTCTGTGTCTTCTCCCCTGCTTCTGGGAGAGCTTCTGACAGATAGCTGATGACAGAAGGAATGCTATGTCGCTTCCTGGGCTTAGGCATAAAAGGCCATGCAGTCTTGTCCACTAGAACACTTATCCTTGGAGCCCTGGGCCACCACCCTGAGACTGCCATGCTGAGAGGCTAGGAGTGGGTGCTCTGGCTAAACAGTCCCAGCTGAACCTAGCTTTCCAGCTCATCTGCTCACTGAAGCACACTGAGCAACTCACTGATGCCATATAGAACAGGAGAACCAAGCAGCTGAGCCCAACTCCAATTCCTGACCCACAAAATCATGATATATTATAAAACAGTTGTTGTTTGAAGCCGCTAAATTTTGGAGATGGTTTGTTAGACAGCAATAAATAACTGAAATAGTGTACCTGGTGGAGTTGTCACTTCTTTGATACTCTATATCCTCCTCTATAAAATGAGGGTAATAAAGCAACAACATCACAGGGTCATTGGAAGGGTTCAGTAAGTTAAATCCAGGCACTGAGTGCTTTCATGTGTTTATTCATTTAGCACTGGGCTAGGTACATATCAACCCCTTGATAAATGGTACACAACCATAGCTGAGGACAGCACGTATATATGTAAACTAGCCACAGGCCAGTACTGAGGCCTTGTTACATGCCAAGCACTGTGCGGGTCCCTTGACATGCATGCCCAGGGCCTGCTTCTTCCTCAGCATCTCCCCCACCCGCTCCCACCCCATCACCACTCACTGTGCGCCACCCTCAGTGTGACCTTCTTTCTGCTCCTTGAACACGCAAAGTATGTTGCCACCTCAAGCCCCTTGCATTTACTGTTCCCTCTGCCTGGAACTCTCCCCACCCCTCACCCACCATCACAAGTGGATGGTTCCCTCTCACCTCCTCAGAGGGGCCCCGTAACTGTCTAATCCAATGAAGCACAAACTTCCTCAACCCCATCACCCATTCTGTATCAAATCCCCCTGTATTATTTCCTTCATAGAACGAGTCATCGTTTGAAATTATTCCCACCCAAGAATAAACTCCATGCGAACAAGGAATTTGTCCAGATTGCTCCATGCCACATTCCTAGTGCCTAGAACAGAGCCTGGAGCATGGTCAAGGGTCAATAAATATTAGCAGAATGGTTAAACAGGCTTTGTAGCATTACATTTTATTATGGTCAACATTAATCAAAATTATGACTATCATCCAGTCAACAAGTATTAATTGAGCACCTACTAGGTACCATACGTCATTTTGGGTACCAGGAATACAGCAGTGATCCATTCAGACAAAGCCTCTGTGACTCTATAACAAGATAAATGTGCAAAATACACAGCACACCACATGGCACTTAGTCCTACGAAGAAAAATAGAGCAAGGAGAGAGGAGAGCAGAAGGGGAGTGCCAGTACTCCTTTTTTCCATCCACAGAAGGGACTCTCATGCCCCCTCCCCTCCAGCACCTTCCTGAGCCCTATACCACTGTCAGCATTTTTCAGTGTGGCAGCTCCAAGAGCAACACTGTTTTTGAGGCAGGTCCCAGCAGGGAATCCTCAGGGATTGGGATTAGTCTCCCCTTTCATTTCCCCTGCAGAAATGTCAGGGGGGCAGGCAACCAGCTTGGCCTTGCAGGGAAAGGGGCAGGCCTGGGCGCCCCTGGCCTGGAGCTGTGACTAACCCTGCGTCTGGGCCACCCCCAACTCCCTCCACTTGGAGCAGAGTCTGAAGGTTTACAAACATGAAGAGGCCTTTGATCGGTACCAAACCCCCAGTGTTGTTACTGTTTTTTGTTCCAAACTGTGAGCCAGGACCACGTTCAGCTTTGCTTCCAGCAGGGAAGATTGTAGGTACAGGAGTGAGTGTGTGTGTGTGTGTGTGTGTGTTTGGGGGAGTGGGAGGAAGGCTAATGTGGCTCCTGTCTTTCCAACAATATAAAGGAATTCAATTCAACTCAATAAATGTTTCTGGAGCACGTACTGTATTCTCAGCACCATCACAGAAACTAGGCCTGGGGCAGTGGCCCAAACCAGTCCCCCTAGCCAGTTTGCCTGTGCGTTCTAGAGGGGCAAGCAGTCAGCAAATGAGCAAGTGAAAATAAAGGTGGCTGGGAATGCCACAGAGACAAATAAAGTTGGGGGGTAAATAGGGAAAGTTGCAGATGGGACTGCTACCTCTTAGGGTGTTTGTGGAAAGCCTATTAGATACAGTGGCATTTGGGTAGAGAACTGAAGGAAATGAAGGAGGCAGCCATGTGAAGGTCTGTGGGGAACAGTGTTCAGGCAGAGGGAACAGCAAGTACAAGGGCCTTGAGATGGGAGCCTGGTGCAGCTGGGCCAGTGGGAGGAGTTGGAGAAGAGCGTAACAGAAGAGGGGGTCAGAGAGGTACGGGTGTTAGGATAGGGGCAGATGGATCTCAGTGGCCATGAGTGAGGTGGACCATGGAGTGCTTTGGACAGAGGAATGCCCTGTACTGAACTGAGACTTAATAGGATTCCTGAGATTTCCTGCTGAGTAAAAAAAAGACTGTAGGGGGGAAAGGGCAGAACAGGGAGACCAGGAAGGAGGCAGCCGCAATAATCCAGTCAACATATTATGGGGCTTAAAACAAAGGGGTGTGGTGGCACATAGCTGTAGGCTGTGATCATACATTCATCAACTTTTATTGAAGTATAACATGCATACAGAAAAGAATACATTTCATAAGTGTACATGAACTCACGCAAGTACTCAGCACTCAGCTCAATAAATAGAATTTGACTATCCCCCCGAAGCTCCCTGTAGCCCCCTTAAGCCACTAGCCCCCCTTCCCAAGGGAAGCCACTCTCTTGATTGTGTGTGTATGAATATATATGTATATATATATATATATTTCTTTTTTAATTCAAGTTGTTGTAGGTTTACAGGAAAACCATGCACAAAATAGAGTTCCTATATATGCCCCCACTCTTAACACCTTGCATTTGTAGAACATTCAATGCAACTGATGAAAGAACATTTCTATAATTATACTATTAATTATAGTCCGTGGTTTACATCAGGGTTCACTATTTATGTTGTAGTCCTATAGTAGTATTTAAAAATTTTTATTCTAGTAACATACATGCAAGATAAAATTTCCTCTTTTAACTACTTTCAAATACAAAATTCAGTGCTGCTAATTACGTTCACAAAATTGTACTACCATCACCACCATCCATTACCAAAACTTTTCCATCAACCCAAACAGAAATTCTGTACCAACTAAGCATAACATCCCACCCATAACCCCTTTACCAATTCCTGATAACCTATATTCTAGTTTCTGACTCTACAGATTTGCTTAAGTATTCATACAATATCTGCTCTTTTGTGTCTGGCTTATTTCACTCAACATGATGCCCTGAAGGCTCATACATGTTATAACATGCATCAAACATCATTTCATTTTGCAGCTGAATAATATCCTGTTACGTGTATATCCCACATTTTGTTTATCTATTCATCAGTTGACAGGCACTTGGGCTGCTTCCATCATTCAACAATTGTGAATAATCCCACTATAAATATCAATGTGCAATATCTGTTTGAGTCTGTTTTCAATTCTTTTGGGTATATACCTAGAAATGGGATTGCTGGGTCATATGGTAATTTCATACTTAATCTTCTGAGAAATCACCAAATTATCTTCCATAGCAGCTATACTATTTTATCTTCCCACCAACAATGAATGAGTGTTCCTCTTCACTTCTCCAACACGTGTAAAATTTTTTTAATGGTAGCCAGTCTAGTGGGTGTGAAGTGGTATCTCATTGTGGTTTTGATTTGCATTTCCCTAATGGCCAATGATGTTGAACATCTTTTCATGTATTTTTTTTGCCATTTGTATATCTTCTTTGGAGAAATGTCTGTTCAACTCTTTTGCACATTTTTTAACTGGGTTGTGTGCTGGTTTGAAACTATTATGTACCCCAGAAAAGTCATATTCTTTTAATCCAATGGTTGTTTTAACCCATTGTTGGGTGGGACCTTTTGATTAGGTTGTTTCTGTGGAGATGTGACCCCACCCATTCAAGGTAGGTCTTAATCTAATTACTGGAGTCCTTTAAGAGGAGGATATTTTGGAGAAAGCACAGACACTTGGAGAAAGAAAACGCTCTAGGAGATGCCAAGCTACAAGATGAAATCCAGAGTTCATGCCAGAGAAGCTAAGAGAGGACCCACAGACTCTTAAAGAGAGAAACACCCTGGAGACGCTAAGAGAGGACACCAGGATACAGAGAGAAAGAGAGAGAGAGCCACTGGAATCAGAAGCTGAAAGCAACAAACCAGGAGATGCCAGCCACATGCCTTCCCAGCTGACAGAGGTATTCCAGATGATGGTGGCCTTTCTTCAGGGTCCAGGTATCATCTTGTTGATGCCTTAATTCGGACGTTTTCTTGGCCTTAGTACTGTAAATTTGTAACCTAACAAATCCCCTTTGAAAAAAGCCAATCTATTTCCCATATAGTGCATTCTGGCAGCTTTAGTAAACCAAAACAGGCTGTTTGTCTTTTTATTGTTAAATTGAAGGATCTCTTTTTATTTTCTCAAAATTAAACACTTTTCAGATATTTTTTCCAAATATTTTCTCCCATTGTGTAGTTTTTCATTTTAATGTCATGATAAAGTCCTTTGATGCACAAGTTTTTTATTTTAATGAGGTTCCATTTACCTATTTTTCATTTTGTTGCACATGCTTTAAATGTAAAGAAACACTAAATGTGGGGCCTGGCAGTGTGGGAAAGTGTACCTTTTCTAACTTTGACTTGCAAGTGGAACAAATGATGATATATTATAATTGCCCATTTGTTGGTCTCTAAAAATAATAGCAATAGTAACAATATAGCTAATTCCTGCGATATGCCAGGTATGTGGCATATTTCACTAATGCTACCAGAACCCCTTCAAGGAAGGAAGTATTGCCCCAGATGCAGAGAGAACAGTCAGTAGTCACTCTTCAGCTGTCGGCCCCTTCTGGGATGCCACCTCAGCACCTGAAAGTCACCTCACCCAAGCTCAGGCCCCTTCCTGGGGCAGCCAGCCACTGCCTGTTTGAGGTGGGATTAAGAAGGTCTGGTTACCTTGGCCTAACTGGGACATCTCTGAAGGGCCATTTGGTCTGCAGAGCTCCCCATGGGGTCAGCTGAGGCTGTTCTTGGGCCTGCCCCAGGGATTCACTTCTCCTGCCAGCTGCTCTTGCATCCGTCCCTTCTGCGGTATTGATCCCAAGGCACTCCATAATAAACATCCTGCTTATAAACTGCATCTCAGGGTCATTTCCCAGGGATCCCGACACTGACAGTGCTCACAGCACCTCCACAAGGTTGGCACCATGGAAAGTCCATTTACCAGAGGAAGACCCTGAGGTTCAGAGAGGCACAGGGAGGAGTCCCAGGCCGTGCAGTTGGAAAGCAGGGAGACAGAGGCTGGGACATCAGACTTCTGAGGAGTGGCATAATTCATTGTTGTTGTTTTTTCTACAAGGCTTCAAATTATTTTAGCAGAGATTTATTTTGACCCTA
The DNA here is from genome assembly GCA_004026745.1 of Myrmecophaga tridactyla. Classification (NCBI taxonomy): domain Eukaryota; kingdom Metazoa; phylum Chordata; class Mammalia; order Pilosa; family Myrmecophagidae; genus Myrmecophaga; species Myrmecophaga tridactyla. The sequence goes on along the minus strand of PVIY010014335.1, from coordinate 18,097 downwards.
TATTTGGCTAGGAACTATTCTATATGCTTTCACCTATATTATAATAATATTGTTAAGAATTCTATGACATTCCCAGTTTAGAGATTAGGATTGAGTATTTTTGGCTTCCAGTAACAGAAACCCAAAAACAGAAATGCAGAGGTAGGGTAGACTTCAGGGTTGGTTGAGCCAATAATTCAAGGATTTATTATTGTTCTCCCATCTCTCTGCTTTGCCATCTAAAGTACCAACTTCACCCTAAAGCTGGTTCTCCTTTTGGTAATAGGATAGCTGCTGGTTATGACAGAGGTTTCATCCTTCCTCATCATATCCAGTTGGAGAGGTTGTTGGCTTTTCTATAGCTCTTCCAGAAAACAAAGGGCTTTACATTAAATTATTTCCAAATTAAATCACTGTGACAAGAGGATGAGATTACTTTATCTGATTTTGACCAGTATTTTTCAACCTTTTCTTTTTTCATTATTGCTCTATGGAGCCTTTTTAGACTTTTTTCCCTAATTGCCCCCTTCACCATGAAATTTTAATGCGACAGACATACCATAAGTCTGTTTATGCACTGTATGCTTTATACATAAAAAGAGCAAGCTTATCATTCCACCCCTCCCTTGGGGTTGATAACACACCCGTAAGAATACATGGCTTAGACTAGTTCAGGTTCATCCCACAGGAGCTACGGATAGGGTCAGCTTTTCTGGAATCACGCATCTATGTGAGGGAGATATAGCTACAGGGCAAAAGTATGGGTTCTGTTAAGACAGAGAAAAAAGGGGTGAGTGGATGCTGGTGAAGCCACTACTCAAGATGAAAGAACAAATGATTTGTTCACATATTGGTAAGTGGTAAAATCAATTCAGATGAGGATTTCTGACTTCAACTGTAATGCTCTTTCCACTGGAACTTAGTTCTAAGTCCATTTTTAGTTTGCCTTGGAGGTAACTTCAAAAACGGAGAGAATCACAGGTGTTAGATTCAGACTGTCATGGGCTCCAACACGGTTCTCTGCTTCCCTGGCTGTATGAACAAGCCACTTGAGCTCTCTGAACTTCACATTCTTCGTCTCAAGATATTTTTGTCTTTTCAAGATAGGGCGTTTCAGTCGTTCGAAAGATTGGTGCCTGAATATTTGGGGGCAGAGGGAGGAAGAGAGAAATTTAAATAGAGAGGGAAGGAGAGGAGAGGGGAATGGAAAGGTAGAGAAGCTTCCAGTTTATTCCTTTGCTGAGAGAAAGTCAGTAAAGAAAGTGACATAGGACCTCTGGTGGCAAAAGAGAGTTACTTACCTTGGCTCAGGAAAGGGGATGCAGAAATTGAGCCATATGGAGTTGGACGGCCCAAATGAAAGACATAAGAGGAAACTCCAGTTGCAGGAAAAAAAAAAAAAAGGTTAGGTGCAGGCACTAGTGACACAGACCTCCCCGCAGGGGCTCTACGCAGAGCTGGGATTAGGATGAGGCAAGTGGGGTACCTGCACAGGGCACAACATGTAAAACAGCTCTTAACTCATTAATCATTACCTCACTAATTAATGAGTTAATTAATCAACTCAGTAAGGGGTTCATTAACTCAGTAATCAAGATAAATATTTTAATGCAATATTTTAAAAAATTAAATTGATAAACAGCCCAGCCATGGACTGGCTGTTTTCTTTTGTGAATAAAATTTTACTGGACATTAGACTGAGATTAGGGTGAGGCCCATGAGACTAGGTTGTGCAAGTATCAGGTTAGATGCTGCCTATTTAAAATTTTGATTTTTTGACACTAAATTTGAGTTTTCAATATGTCATTTATCTTGATTACTGAGGTTTTCTGTGCGCCCTGAAACTTTGTACCCGAGATGAGCAGCGTGACACCAGTTCGGGGTGACAGTACAGACGACCCAGGAACTGACAGGCCCAGTGGCATGTGGAAAGACCTTGGGACAAACTGGCCAGCAGGTACTAGATTCAATCCAGCAGCTCCAGAAAGCTCGAGGTGATGGCACGGGAGGCCCAGGGGAACCCAGAGCACTCTGCCCCGCCTAGCCGAGTGGAGGAAGCTTCCAGACAGAAGGGGGACTGTGTGTGGCTTCTGCACCGTGAAGACACCACCACGAATACACCCACCTTCAGCAGATATGGTCCAGAGAGCCTCAGGGGAAAGAGTGAAGGGGTCATTTCCTGCAAAACGCCTAGTTGAGGGCAGGGTCCATGCAGACACTGGACCTATGGGAGCTGGAGCCACATTTTAAGATCTGAAGGAACTTCTCTCACCAGTAACACCCAGATTTACTGGTCAGCTGGGTCTCAGGTCCCTCCTCTGACCCAGTTTGGATCATATTCCCTGATTCTTCTTTCATCAGGGCTCTAGGCTAAGCCTAAACCCTGGTCACCAATGCTTGCTTAGTCTGGCAAGCAGAGCATGTTTCAGTCACATTACTGAGATTACATCCCATGTGCCAGCACTTGAGTGTAGTGAATTCATCTCATTTAACAAGAGCACCTGTGCTTGTAGAGGCTCCATAGGAAACTCCATCCCGTAACCAGCTAACTCTTTACCCCATGGACTGGCCCAAAAGCGCACTTTAAAATATGCCAGGAATGTATATGTCCTTCATAGTGTTGGACACATCAACGACACATCACAATGCCCTGGCTCTGTTGCTCACTAGCTGAGTGACCTTGGGTACAGTGCTTAATTTCTCGGCGCCTCAGGTGACTCCTCTGCAAAACGGGTAGTGCATGCAAAGAATTTAGTAAGCATTCAATAAAGTTAGCTGTTGCTGTTACTGTTTAAAACCTAAATTTGAATCCCAGCTGTTACTTATTGTGACCCTAGACCATGATATTTCACAAGCCTGAGACCATTTCCTCACCTGTAAAATGGGGACTACAATCCAGTAGTGTTCAGATGGGGATTCACACAAAGCAACTAGAGGGGTTGGTTCATCACTGCAACATGCTTACTGCTCCCCGCACGCATTCTGATAGGAATCACACCACAGAGGGCTCATCAGTCCTCTGTGAGACCCTCAACTAGGGAAGGAATCCGCTGCTCACTTTAGGAATATTTGTTAATCCCTAATTTCCCACCATGGGCTAAGAGCTGAGTATGAAGCTGGGCAACACTTACCCTGGGAACATTTACAAAGTCTCTCCCATCTTCAGTGTCTACCTATGTCTCTCCTTAACACTTGCAAAGGTCATTAGCTACCCCCATTGTCATTGACCACCACGTTCCGTGCACCACTGGGTGTCATGCTGTGCCAAGCGGTTTATAAACGCTCGCCACTCTTCCACCCCAGCCACCATCATCATTGGACCGTCCAACTGCAGTGGCATCCTCCTGGTTTCTTGTTCTCACTCCTGCCCTACCAGCAACCAGTGTAATCTTTTCAAACATGAGTCAGATGTCACCCCGTTTAAAACCCTCTGCATCCCACTAAGAATAAAAATCCAGCCTCTTTACAAGGCCCTGCAGGATCTGGCCTCACCCACCTCTCCACTCTCACTTTCTGCCCCTCCTTCTGGCTCACAGCATGCCAGCCACACTGGCCTTGTCTTTCACCTTTGTAATTAACAGTCTTTCTGCCTGGAATATGACCCCTCATCTCCTTGCATGTCTGGTTTGCCTCTCTATCTTAGTTTGAGCGTCACTTCATCAAAGGCCTTCCCTGATCACTCCCTCCTCTTCCCCTCATGGTCACTCAGGATCCCATCACCCTTTACAGCACTTGTCACAATCTACAATTGTCTTTGGTATTTACTGAATGTTTCCCAAACAGCTCCATGAAAAGATACACTTTGTGCTCCCCTGCCTTCCCCAGTACCCAGCGCACAGTGAGCACAGGGAATTCATTGAGTCAATTAGGCATTCACCCTAGGAGGTAGGTATTAGGCTTATAGTATGGATGAGGAAACTGAGGAAGGAGCCATCTCAGTCATGTTCAGATTAATGGATAACATTATTGTCATCTCCTGTGGCCCTTGAAATTCTCTGAAAATGATATACAATGCCAATGTTATAGAACTATAGAGCTATAATTCAGTATCACATTCCTAAAACATGGGTGGAAAGAACAGTGGCTTTGGAGCCAGGCAAAATTACTTTGTGCTGTGACACCTTCAAATAGTTCCCTCCTTTTGGAGCCTGTTTCCTCATTTATAAAATGGGGACAATATTGAAAGTTTTTAAGATATGAGGTATTTGAGAGAAAGGAAAGTAGATGAAAGGATTGTAAACGAGCCTGCTTTATTGGCTGCGCTCCAGGGCAGAGCTCAGGGAACCCAAGACGGAGTGAGGCGAGTCCAGGCCCAGGCTTTGGCGAGTGCAGTTTTTAAGGGCAGGGGTCAGGTGATGACAGGAAAGGGGCGGCACCTTAAACAAAGGATTATTATGCTAGCGGGCTGAGCAGCGGGTGGTCAGATGTCCGTGAATAGATGTTTGCTGCGCAAGGACCTTGATTGTAATGGTTCGGGAGTGACTTCATGATTCCAGCCATAGAGCCCTCCCTTACTCCCCCGACCTAACAAATATCACCTTTGGATCCAATATGAGAACTCCAGGAATAATGCCTGACACATAATGAGCAGGAAACAGTGCTAGCTCTCCTCTCTCCTAGTCATGGCTACCCAAGAAGGGAGGCTTCATTCATCCCTGGGTATATGCCATGCCCAGGGGCACGCAACTGAACATGGTGGTGAAGGAATGTGTGCGCCAGGAGGCAGGCACCATGCCCATCTGGCTCGGGGGTGCACCCAGGACCCATACAGGGTCGGGCACAGTAAAGTCACTGAAAGCGTATTAGAGGACTGGAGCTTAAAAGGAGGAAAGACATGTTGTTATATCTTCCTCTTCCTGTCTCCAGACAGGTTGGGCAAGGTTAGGTGAGAGTTCATTGGGGCACTTTGCGTCCTCAGTTCTCCTGGTCCTTCTTTTAAGCCACTTTTTGAAACCCTAGTCTTTCACAAGCCACTTCACCATTTCTGCATGATCCACTTACTCCCTGAGATATTATTATTTACTAGATGCTTTTCTTTAAATAGACTCGCTTTCTGACCTATATAAACTTAAAGGAACACTACCTTAATCACTTGTCTTAAAGGTGATCTTAAAAATACAGAATAAAAATAAAAACAATGTTATGCAGAATTACATAAACTTAAGTTGCCTGAAATTTGAACCTAATTTTTTTCAAAATAAAATTTGAAGTGCATTTTTCTTTTTTTTTACCATGCCCCCCAAAAGAAAGATTTCACATCAAAACGCAGTATATTTACATTTGAAACAAGTTTCATGAAACAATACTGAAAATATTGCACTCTGATATTTTTTAATCTATGATTTCATTGTATTTTTTAAAAATCTGGCTGTATCCCACTAAACACATCAACGACACACACCACCAACCACCTCTGGGTTAGACTGCTGATGAAGGCAAAGATCGCCAGCTGAAACTGTGTCCTTGTCCCACTAGGACTGTAAAAGGACTGAAAAGATTTTCTCATTACGTGGTTCGACGTTTAACATCATGTCTACAAGCCAACTAAAACTCATTTTACTGAAAACCTGACGTAGGCATGCCAAATCACCATTTGGGAGAAACTCTGCCCCTAGATTTATTACAAATACCCGATTCTGCCTAGAACATGTCCTACATAGGTAGTTCTTAAGAAGCACAGACAACTACAGATGATAAGGGTGCTTAACAAGCATGGTCACAGACAGCACACAAAAATATCTCAACACCTTTATTTAGGTCTTAGCTCACATTCGTAGCATTCCTTCAAATTCACTTGGAAATAAACAGCTTCGCTGTGTGCAGTTGTCACATATTCTTCTACCCAACCATAGACCTTTTCCTTCCTCTCAGGCGCACTTCATCTAATTTTTTTAGCACTGGCCTAGCCTTTTTTGAGGAGGCAGAGTAGCTCTTCAGAAAAGCTTCAAACAGAGTCTCGGTGTTGGGATGGGTGCTGAGGAAAGCTTTCTCTAGGACATACAAGTCTACTCCCTTATCTTCCGGGAGTGCTGAAATGAAACTCAGCCCGAAGTCTATAAGCACGATGCTCAGCTGCTCCGAGGGGGGTTTCAGGAGCATGTTGGAGGTGGTGAGATCGCCATGAATGAGGTCTTCATCATGCATTCGAGCCAAAACCTGCCCAACTCTCTCGGCCAAGCCAGAGAGACTCTGGGGAGATTTTTCAGTTACCATGGTGGATTCAATATAATCTCGAACAGTCACTGAGCCTTCAATTTCTTCCATGTATAAACAGTTGGAAACATAATCCACAAAAAAGACAACCGGGGCAGATATCCCTGTAATCAAGACATAGCAGTTACCGGTTGGATTGTTCTTTTTTTTTTTTTGAAAAAAAAGGTAAGTTTAGTTTTAAAAGATTGAGCCAGTTTTTTACGGTCTATTATCTGCTTACTTCTGGAAAAAGACTGAGGAATGCTGCAGCACAGTAGAACTTAACTAGTTCAGAACTTTCCCGTTGATGCCCTATAGGATTGTGTATGAGGTCCATGCACAGCCAAGTTTAGGAATGCCAACGCTTCCTCCTCCTTTCCTAAACTGCTCCTTATGAGCTGACATCATCTGTCATACAAAACAAAGAGCCAGAAGGGAAAGCAGAACCCAATCTGAGCAGTTTCTACCTGATGAGAATCTAAAAAGGAGGCCAAACAATGGGGTGGCTCAGATTCATCTCTGCATCTTCACAGTAAGACAGCCTCCTTCAAATCCCACTCCCTTCTTTATGAGTTGCATAACCTTAAAGTTACATTAACTTCTCTAAGCATCAGCTTCTGCAAAAAAGAGAGTAACACTTCCATAAGCTCATTCAATCAATGCCGACTGAATGTCCACCATGCTCAGGACGTGTCAGTGGGGATACAGCAGCTAACAAGACAGCTACAATCCCAGCTTAAAGGAAGTTACATCCTAGAGAGGGTGGAAACAGAAAACATGAACACACAACTATCTGCAACAAATCTAAGCCAAGGTAGAGACATGTCTGCTTTGCACCACTAAATTCTCTCCAAATCTCCCAATACTTAGTAATATCCCGGTACCTTAGGTGCCTTAAAAATACTAATGAAAGAAATAATGGCAAGAAGTGTAAAAGTAAAAAAGCCAGTGTTCCCAGATCTGACAGATATGGGCTGGGGTCCAGGCTAGGCCACTGAATAGCGGTGTGACCTTGGGCAAGCTGCTTCCCCTCAGAGAGGACGGTTTACATGAAAGGGAAAAATAGGAGATCTTAACATTTATTGAGCAGTTTGTGCTAAGCAGACACACATACCTCCTAACAACTAGGCGGCGGGGGGTGCTACCATCAATATCACTTTACAAGCGCGGAAACCGACCCGAGCGAAGGATTACAGGTGAAGCGCGGGGAGAGCGTCTGAACTCGGGGAACCTGGCTCCAAAGCAGGGACCGGGAATTCCATGCGCTTCTTAAAACTAACGAATGGAGAGATCATGACAGAAAACTGACCCAGGAGAGACGGTGGAAATGGGGAAACCAAGGCTCGGGGAGGTCAAATAACAAACTCAACATCGAGCAGCAGCGACAGCGCTTGAATTTAAAGCAGGCGGAATGACTCCAGGGTCGATTCTCTTCGCCGCAAAGGCACGCGGCTTCTTAAAATTCACGCAGGAATGGAAGGCTACAGGAACGGCATCTCCCCAAGGCGGGCCACGGCAAACAGTAACAAAGGGAGACACCAGGGCAGACCGAGGGCGGGAGCACAGGGGAGACACCCGCCCGCCGGCGCCCGGGCTTCGGGGTCCCCCCACCCCTACAGCCGGGCTCGTCTCACCTGCGCGGCGGCAGCGGAGCAGCGCCCGGGCCTCCTGCACAGTCCGCCTCCGGCCGAGCCGCGCTTCCAGCTCCGGATGCCTGTAGCCCTTGGGGAAGCGATGCTTCACCACCGCCGCGCGGCCCTGGAAGCGGCCACGGAAGACGCGCGCCTCGGCGCCCTGCTTCACCAGCTCCAGGCCGCTCAAGAAGCGGCTGCTTCGTTCCCGGGCCATGGCCAGCGCTTCAGCCTCCAGCGCTGGTTCCTCGCTCTTCTCAGATACGGCAGCGCTGGACGCGGCCATGTTTGCGCCTCCACGCCGACGCTCGGAGCCCCTCGGCTCTCTCCGTAAACTGTCGGCGAAGCTTCGACTCGCTCCGGAAATCCTCGGCGCTCCTCCGTCGTTCGAATGGCTCCACCTTCGACACCTCTCGTAGAGGTTGCTCCGCCCAACATTTCGGCTCTTTTCGGAAGCCTTCGTGCTCCTCGTGTGAACGCTTCAAACAACTCTTCGGCTATCTCCGTAAAGTCTCGGCAGCTCTCGGTAAGCAGTTCTAACCTACTCCTCGACTCCCTCGGGAAGCCCTCGGTGATTTCTCGCGGGGCGTGCTTCTCTGGCCCTCGCCTACCAGAGCTTCCACTGTTTGAGAAAATTTTGGTGCTTCTTGCGAAAAACTTTTTTGGAATTTCTTCGCCTTTCCGGGAGTCTTCCTCGGTCCTGGGAACCTGCACCTCCAGGAGTTACGTTTTTGGCGCTCTTCACGGCTCGGCACCTGCGTCCGCTGTGAAAGGGGCTCCGAGTAGTCAGCGTCGGTGTCGGGGGAGGGGGAGGCGGGACAGACGGACACCGGACGGTGTTTCCGACGTTGTTGGAAGTGCTAAGACAGTAATAGCTATCGTATATTGAGTTCCTCAGGAGGAATAAGGTTAAATCATTAAAACCCGTTTTACAGAAAAGCTCGTTGAGGCTCAGAGAGGGTGGTGGGCATGCTGGGGCTGCGGAGGGCGGGGCTCAGGGCACGTTTTCCGGAAAAGACAGAACCTAAGCGAACTGGGAATAATAAATAATAAAAATTCTATTGTTTGCATCTGTTTTTTAAATTGCAAACTAATACGAGCTGTAACAAATTCTTACAATACAGAATTCTGCACGCAAAAAACGTGTATATAAAGACTGCCTATCTCCCTCACCTCCAATCTATCCCGCCCCCGACCCTTATGTAGTTTCACTCGAGGTATTTTTGGTAGAGCACGCACACTGACACATACAGTTCTGGTGTTTTCCTCCAACTGGACAGTCTTTTACAACTTTCCCCCAAGCAATTTATTTTGGACAGTTTTCCTTAGTGTATGTAGAGATAGCACATCCTCCTAGATGACCCCATTACCTGTTCCCTGCTGCTAAACAATTGTTTTCATTTGGGGTTCCCCTCACCCCTTTTTCTTTTTTTTGTTTTGTTTTCTCTTACAAAAAGTGCTGCGAAGAGCAGGCTCAACCAGGCGTCTTTGCACACATATGTGAGTGTTTCTGAGGCCATCTTTCTAGAAGAGATGTTCCTAGGTGGTAGGAGGTGAACATTTTGAAATTTCATCTAAGTGAAATAAAACGGCCATCTGCACCAGGCACTGCCAGGAGGAGTCCCTTTCCAAAGAAAGGATTTTCTAAAAGATGAAACTGACCTGCAGGGTCCTTCTGAGAAAATGGAACAAAGATCCTGCACCCTGCAGAATTGCTCCCCACTGCGCTTAGGATAAAGACCCAACCCTTAATTTGGCCAACAAGACCAAAGGATCCTGCAACCGTCTTCCAACCTCGTGTCTCACCAAGCCTCCTCCTTGCTTTCTGCTCTTCAGATTCGTCTTCTCTCTGTCTCTTGTTCTTGCCATGCTTCTTCTTGACCCAGGGCCTTTGCACCTGCCGTTTCCCCTACTGGAAGGGCTCTTCTCTGCTTTTGTTCCTAGTTCATATCTATGCATCCTTCAAGTGTCAGCTCAACTGTCACTTTCTCAGGATAGCCTTCCCTGAACTCTCAGAGGAAAGAAAAATCCAGCTTTTGTAAGTTCCCATGTCCCGTGAACATCTCTTCTTTAGCACTGTCACAGATTCCCTTTTTGTCTGTTTGTATGACTATTTGATTAATGTCTCTCTCCACCACCCCCCACTCTCAGTTCCATAAAGGCAAGTAGCCATTGCATCACCCTGTGTGCTAGTTTGCTAGCTGCTGAAATGCAATACACCAGAGACGGATTGGCTTTTAATGAAAGGGGATTTATTTCGTTAGTTCTTCAGAGGAAAGGCAGCTAACTTTCCACTGAGGTTCTTTCTTACGTGGGAAGGCACAGGATGGTCTCTGCTGGCTTCTCTCCAGGCCTCTGGGTTCCAACAACTTTCCCCAGGGTTATTCCTTTCTGCATCTCCAAAGGCCTGGGCTGAGCTGCAAGTGCTGAGATGAGGAATGCTGAGCTGCTTGGGCTGCACTACATTGAGTCTCTCATTTAAGCACCAGCCAATTAAGTCAAACATCATTCATTGCAGCAGACATGCCTCCTAGCCGACTGCAGATGTAATCAGCAACGGATGAGGTTCACATGCCATTGGCTCATGTCCACAGCAACAGAACTAGGCACCTTCACCTGGCTGAGTTGACACCTGAATCTAATTACCACACCCTGGAAAGGAGAGAGAGTCTAAGAATCTGCTCCTGATAAAGAAATCTTTAGTCTTAAATATCTTTTTTTTTTCTTCTTCTTTGGGTTGCCAAAGGCTGGAGAAATGAAGTAGATGGTTCTTTGTTACCAGGGTACCTTAATGTCCTCAGAAAATCAAAGGTTAGTTTGGGGTGGTGGTGGAGATCCAAGAGGCTCTGAATAAGAAAATGAGATTATTTGGGAAGTAGAAGATTGGCCTGTGAGGGGGAATTGGATCTCCAAAGCAAGCTAGAGAGGGTGCAAGAAAAAAGTGATAACTGGGGTTTAAATGAAGAGGTTTAAATCCCCCAGCAGTAGACAGTGAAGTAGGGATTTGAGCGTAAGTAGTTTATGTGGGTTTTGTTCCTAAGAAATATCAGCAGAGGATCAAAAACAGAGAAGGTATTGGCAAGCCAGTTTCCTCTGTGGGCAACTGGAGCTCGATCTTGCTAGAGACCTGTGGGTGCCAAGGCAGAGAACTCCTGCCTCAGATGCAAGGGTAAGGGACCTGGGCACTTACGTACCTGCTTCCAGCAATCACTGGCTGAGGTTGTGGTCAGAGGGCATTCCTTTTTTTGTACTTCCTTCTGGTCACAGGGCAGCTGTGCTGGTTTGAAACTACTATGTATCCTAGAAAAGCCATGTTTTAATCTGATCCAATCTTGCAGGGCCAGATCTAATGTTTAGGGTGAGAAACTTTGATTGGATTGTTTCCATGGAGATGTGACCTGCAACCTTTAGGGTCAGATTACTTCCTGGGAGATGTGACACACCCAGTTGTGGGTGTGACCTTCTGATTAGATGGAGATGTGACTCCACCCATTCAAGGTAGATCTTGATTAGTTACTGGAGTCCTTTAAAGGGGGAAACATTTTGGAGAAACTTCAGAAGCAAAGCTTGGAGAACAGTCACGCACCTAGATAATTCAAAATAATCTCCCATCTCAAGGTCAACCTTAATTTAGCTCCACCTGCAATCTTAATTCTCCTTTACCGTGAAATTTAACACATTCACAGATTCTAGGGATCACTCTGAACATCTTTGGGGTCCATTCTTCTTCTTTCCCACCAGTTCTAACAAAGCCCCAGGATCAGGTATCATTGAGCAGTCTTAGTTCACATGACTGTCCCCGAACCAGTCACTGTAGCCAAAGAAATGGAAACCACTGATGGGCCAGATCTTGGTCATGTGCCCGCTCTGGGCATTGAAGGGGGGTGGGGGTGGGGGTAGGCTGCTTTTTGCCTGCCTCTGCAGGGTCCACGTGGTGTGTGAGTAAAGGAGATACAGCTTCTCAGGAAAATCAGGGTGTTTTTAAGAGGGGACAGGAAAACAAAGGCCAATCAAAGGAGGAGATGTCCCTTACTGATTGGTAGGCCAGAATTTCTTGCCGTGGGGAGAAGCTGATGCATTATTAGGATAGTAATGTCAGAAGTTTTTAATTAAAAGTAGTTTCTTGCATTATTCTGAGTAGTAACCGCCTCCATTACTACTGATCTCCAATAATTAAAACCACCTGTCTCCTTGTGCATGCATCTAAAGTAGTAAAGAGAAAAAAGAGTCGGCTGTCACAGAAATTAAGATTCAGAGAAGTATTAGAGTATTAGGCAAGAGTAGGAAATAAAAACGAGATAATTAGGAGAAATGTCAGACCTCCCACCCCACCCATCCCTGCATATTGCTACGGAAACGCACGGAAACGCCACGGGAACACTGGATTTCCTACCGTGTGAGTGTGTTAGGATAATATTTTTAAAACATCAACCAGTGATTTTTTTTTAAACCATATTTCCAGCGCTCCCTTTGCCCTTTCATTGTTAGGACATAAGTAGATAGGATTTGGTTCAGCTGTGAGTAAGTGACTTACGCTAACAGTTTATCTTTGAAGTATGGAAAGAGTGAGTCCGGGGCTGGAATGGCACACCGTGGAGTTAGGAACCCACGTGCCTGCTGTGGTGTTACTTTGCTGGGTGTAGTTTCCGTGGAATGGCACACCGTGGAGTTAGGAACCCACGTGCCTGCTGTGGTGTTACTTTGCTGGGTGTAGTTTCCGTGGAATGGCACACCGTGGAGTTAGGAACCCACGTGCCTGCTGTGGTGTTACTTTGCTGGGTGTAGTTTCCGTGGAATGGCACACCGTGGAGCTAGGAACCCACGTGCCTGCTGTGGTGTTACTTTGCTGGGTGTAGTTTCCGTGGTACAAATGGCGACTGGAGCTCTGTCCATCATTTTGACTACAGTCTGGCTCGGTCTCTTTGAGGCCACTTCCAAGAAATTGTACATAACACCTTTGCTGATACCCATGACCATTACGCTGAATGGATCCATTTAAACCTGTGGTTTTCAGCAAGAGGTGAGTCTCCCCTGTAGCAAACATTTGGCAATGTCTGGAACATTTTACTGGCACAATTACTGGGGTGAGCTGTCATCTAGTGGGTAGGGTGCAGTGATGGTGCAAACATCCTACAGCGCTCAGGGCAGCCTCCCACTGATCTAACATGTCAGTAGAGCTGAGGTTGAGAAACCCTGACTTTCTGAGCCTTCATTGCCTGAGCTATAAAATGGGATTCATATACCCACCTCATAGGTTCTTGTAGGACACAAATTTGATCAACTGTGAAGATTTTGCAAACTAAAGTGCTGCCCAGCTAGGTGACACACTTGCACTTGTTTCAGGTGAGCGGAACAGCGTGCACCGACAGAAGAGCAGGCACAGCACCGAGAAAGGGACTACCTGCCATGGTTGGAGCGCTGTGTACAGACACCAGAAGGGACAATGCAGAGGGAGTGAGCCTTGAGACATAGGATGGAATAGGAGAGCGCTACACAGAGGAGGCTGCTTGGAGAGAAGCAGGACCATTGCACCGAGCCAGCGACCTGGAGTAAAGGTTACACAGCTGCCATTATCGAGCTGGTCTCTCATTGCCTCCCTGCCCTCATCCCCTCCCTCCCACCCCTTCGCCCTTTCTGCTTCCGTCATCCTGACCTTCTTGCTCCTCCTTGGGCACACCAGAAACACGTGCCTCAGGGCTCTTGCATGTGCTGTTTCCTCTGCCTGGAATGCTCCTCCCGAAGACAGCCATATGCTCACTCTCTCCCCTCATCCAAGTCTCTACTCAGGTGTCACCTTTTCATTGAGGCCTTCTCTGACCACCCTATTAAAACTGCAACACTGTCCTTCTCCTTACAACCAACCCTTTTTTCCTGTTTTATTTTTCTCTATAGTATTGATCATTATCTAACATGCTATGCATTTTGCTTATTTATCATTTATTGTCTGGCTCCTTCCATGAGAATGTAAGCTCCATGGAGATGGGAAGTTTTCTGTTTTGTTCATTGTGTATCCCCAGCAGTGGCGCAAAATAAATGCTCAATAAATACTTGTTGAACTATAAATGAATGCAAGAATGAATGAACAGGGCGGCTGCCGTGGCTCAGCAGGCAGAGCTCCGACCTGCCGTTCTGGAGGTCTGGAGTTCGATCCCTGGTGCCTCCTGCCCATATGCAAATTAAAAAAAAAAAAAAAGAGGAAAAGAATGAATGAACAGATGAATCACTCCTCCATGTGAATCAGGCCTGTCTCATTGCCATATTGCACCAGCTCCCGGCTGTGGTATTAGTGTAGTGGACACAAATCCCAGGCCTGGTACTTAGTTCTGAGACTTTGCAGAGAGCTCTTTGAACATTTAAGTTTTCTCTATACAGAGGAAGCTAACCTGTGAGAATGTGAATCTGGGGCTGCCCAGTTTACATGCCTGAGATTGAACACTGTTCCAGTTTGCTAGCTGCTGGAATGCAATATACCAGAAACGGAATGGCTTTTAAAAAGGGGAATTTAATAAATTGCTAGTTTACAGTTCTAAGGTCGAGAAAATGTTCCAATTAAAACAAGTCTATAGAAATGTCCAGGGAAAGATACCTTGGTTCAAGAAGGCTGATGAAGTTCAGGGTTTCTCTCTCAAATGAGAAGGCACATGGTGAACACAGGGTTTCTCTCTCAGCTGGAAGGGCACATGGCAAGCATGGCGTCATCTCCTAGCTTTCTCTTCTGGCTTCCTGTTTCATGAAGCTCCCTGGGAGACATTTTCCTTTTTCATCTCCAAAGCGCTGGCTGATGGACTCTCTGCTTCTCATGGCTATGTTTTTCTTCTCTGCTCTCTCTGGATTTTTCTCATTCTCTAAAATGTTTCCTCTTTTATAGGACTCCAGTAAACCAATCAAGACCCACCCAAATGGTTGGAGACACATTTCACCTAATCCAGTTTAACAATCACTCTTAATTGGGTTACATCTCCAGGGAAATGATCTAATTACATACAGTATTGAATAGGGATTATTCTGCCTCTACGAAATGGGATTTTGATTAAAACATGGCTTTTCTAGGGTACATACATCCTTTCAAACCAGCACAAACACTAAATAGAAGAAGCAGAGAGTGAAAGACAGCATTCTGATGCTATCATTTGAGCCTGGATCTAGCCATGCCTGAAGCTGAGATTTATGTAACTCACTAAATATCTTTTTGCTTAAGCTACTTCGAATTAGGTCTCTGTGACGTGTAACCCAGAGCAATCTGACTGAGCCAGCTTCCAGACATACAAGAGAGCCAGATGAACTGCAGATGCATGAGAGAACCCCACAGATGCCGAGGAACACATTTTTACTTGAGGGTTGGTGGGATTTTCCTATTGATTATGCAGAATTTTGTGGCATCAGCCCACTGTTATAAATATAGAGGAGCAAATGGAAGCCGTCTGGCACATCATCATCTCTGCCCAATGGCCCATTAAGGCCCAGGGTCTTTCTTCTCCTTCTGGGTAATGCTTGGGCCACATGGAAACTTCACTGCAGTCCCTTTTGTCCCATTCACCTAGTCAGATATGGACATTGATGATCTCTGGGTTGTATCCAGTTTATAAGATGATTTGCCAATTCCTTTTGTTTTTAAAAATAATAATGGCATCTACTTGTCCTCATTAAAAAAAATCAGGGAAGTTCACATTCCCCTAAAGGGGGATCTGTTAGTGCTAGGCCCTCATTCCTGCGTGGCAGCAACCTGCTGCCCTCCGCCTCAGCTGCCCCTGACGAAAGAGACTCCAAGTAAAGTGGCTTTTTAAGGGGAATTTGTCACTCAGAGAGAGCACTTTTGCTTTGCCAGACTGCAAATGAATGGATAGCTTCTTTATATAATGAGTGAGAAATTCAGAACCTCAAGAGACAGACATCAGTCAGAACAGTTTTTCAGTCAAGTCCCTTATGATCACATTAAGTAAAATTCAGCTCTTACCTGCACTGATTTTTCTGCTTCTGATGGTTAAACCACTCTCTTCCGGTTCAAAGATTCAAGGAGAGAGTCAACATCCCCCTCCCCCTGCCAAATCTTATGAAGGGCAGAGCAGCCCCCACTGCCCAGCTATGTGGACAAACCCTACTTCCTTTGATCTGGGTAACTGACAGTGAACAAATCTGTATTCATCATCTACCGCTGTGCAACAAATTACCGTAAACTTAGCAGCTTGAAGCAGCACACATTTATTATTTCACCGCTGGGACTTCCATAGCTTAGCTGGGACTTCCAGCTCAGGGGGGCTGCAGGCATCTCAAGGCTTAACTGGGGTGGGGGTGGGGGATTAGCTCCAAAGTCTCCCTTTTTCCTTCAGGGGCAACAAAGAAGGCTTCTCTATTCTCTAGTTGTTATAAAACAGGGCAGCTGCCATGCAGACATCCTCATGACTTAGTGACAAGCCATAGAACCAAAGGCCATCTCGGGCTTGCATGCCCTTTCATGGCCTCCCCCATAGATTATCTCATAGGAATGGCACAGCCCAGGCCTTGCTATACCATCTCTCCTGGTGGCAGCTCCAGGTAATGACAAGTGAGGGAGAAATCACCATGCAGCAACGGCCTAGGGACACCCTTGGCCTTTTCATGTGACGATGAGTAGCATGGGATCTGGAACCCAATAACTGGACATGTCTCCCAGCCCAATTCTGTTCCAAGAGTGTGTCCTTGGGTAAGTTTCTTCACCTCCCTTTGCCTCAGTTTGCTTATCCTTAAAACGTAGTGGATTGTGACAGTCTCCACCTCCCTGGGTTGCTGGGAGGGTTAACAGTGAACTAATGTAAAGTGTTTAAACCAAGGCACATAATTAACATTGGGTCGTTTAAATTATTGCCCCAGTTATTGTTGCTGCATTACAATTTACTTCAAAAGTTTGCAGCTTAAAAAAAAAATGTTTGCAGCTTAAAACTACCAGTTGATTATACTCATGGATTTTGTGGGTCAGGAATCCAGATAGGAAAAATAGGGACGGTTTGTCTCTGCCCCACAATGTCCGGGGCCTCAGCTGGAAGGGTTTGAAGTTTGGAGGCTGGAACCAACTGGAACCATCTGGAAGCTTATTCTGGTGCCTGGACTGAGATGACCCAAAGGTCAGACCATCCACTGGAAGCAGCTCCAGGCAGTCGGGTGTCTTACACGGACGCTCAGGCCCCTAGGGGTGAGTGTCCAGCCTCAGATGTCACATAGTGGCACTTTGTGTAACCTATCGATCAAAATAGTCATGAGCCCTCTTAGCTTTCAAGGGAAGCAACAAAAACGTTTGCAGCCATGTTTTTAAACTGCTATTAGTATTTTCAGAACTGAGCAAGAGTCCTGTAGCTCAAGAGGTCTTGTCAAAGCTGCCTTCTTTGCCAAGGTGCTTGTTTGTGTGCACAGAACATGATTCCTACTGGAAGAAGGATTCCTCTGCCTGTAGGGTTGGTGTTGGTGTGTGCATGGCTTCGTGAGGTTACATCTCCTCGTGAATATAGGTGCCTATACAAGAAGTCACACTGGGAGGTGGGATGAGCCGGTGCCTGCCTGAGGGCTGAGCTTGTATATGTGGTTTTGCCTGGAAGTGAGAATTAGTGGAGGGGTGCCCAGCCTGGTTCCTTTTCAGAACTCCAGGTTCTTGTATCTAACTGCCCACTTATTTCCTCATGGATGCCTAATGAGCACCTCAAATGTCACACAGCCAAAACAGTTCTCCTTTCCCTGCCCTAACTGCTCCTTCTCCAGTCTGTGAGTCCTTGCTGAATCTCTCTCTGATTCGCCTACTTTTCTCCATCCCCACACCTGCCACCTTAGTGCAAATCAACTTCATCTCTCACCTTGCAGTAACCTCCCAAGTGGTTCCTCCGTTTCTGTCCTTGAAACTCTCCAATTATTTCTCATTCTTCCTTGGAATAAAATGCACATTCCTGATCCTGGCTTCCCAAGGCCTCAAATGGCCCGGCCCTGCCAATCCCTCCCTTGGGCTTCAGCTCCCTCCACCTCCCTGGCAACCCCTATGCACCAGACACCCCGGTTTCCTTGTCTGTTTATTTTTCTTCTTCCCCATTCGAAAGAAAACTCCCCAAGAACAAAACACCTGCCTGCCTGTTCACTAGCCCGCGCGGCAATAGGGCTGCAGAACCCAAGCGGTGAAGGAACGCCTAGATGAAGGACTCCCCGGGAGGGTGAGTCCCTGAAAGCCTGAAGAAGTTGTGTGTGCGCGCGTGTGTGCGCGCGTGTGCGTGTGTGTGTGCACACTGGGTGGCCCGCTGTGACAGGGACTCCCCGTCCTCTGTTCTCAGTCCCCGCAGCCT